>JAANDG010000904.1:0-39183 GCA_036852015.1 Pelodera strongyloides | reverse complement strand
AATACTAATTTGTTTAGTTGCATCTCGTCCAGTCAGAGCCGAACTGATCCACAGTAACCCAGACATGTGGGAACAGACCGATTGATGTTCAAGAGGACTTTACTCTCGACTATTAATAAAGAGTACCACGTAGAAAATAAAATCCGGTGTGAAACCCTCAATTCCTAGTATTCTCCTCAAGTGGTTCAGTGTTAATCCCAGATCCTCAAAAAGTTGCAAAAGGTCCCTTGTGAACAAATTTAAGGAAGTTAATACACGATTTCTTTTTTTTTTAGTATTGGTTTACACCGACCATTGTTAGTTCCGAGAACCATTTCCGGTCGGTCGCACATCTACCATTTACAGGCTACTGTTATATTTCTTAAAACGTATGTTTGCTTTTGTAATGTGACTCAGCTACACCTTATGCATTCTGTTCTTGCCGGCGTTCTTTATTTGGATCAGTTGTTGATGTGGGATGTATGTTATTTACAATAAATATGTTGTGAAGTAAACGCCATTTTTCGCGTCCATTTTTTAATCTTGTCCATACATAACAGAAGCTGCAATTACAGGGATAATCCAACAGTTGCAGACTTTTAGTGTTATCTCCAACCAAATAAATAATTAAAATTCTACTTCAGAATCCTGGTAAGAACAAGTATCGATGAAACTTTTATTAAGCATAAATCCGGATTTCTCGGATAACATAGAGATTTTCCTTGCTCTACCCCGGCAATACCCTTTGTGTTGTATGGTCAAGGTCCCTAGAAAGTGGTGCCTTTTAACAGAAAGTGGGCTGTACCAAGGAAGCACGTGTCATCAGAGCACCGAGACTCTGGCAGTTCCAAGAAGCACATTGATTGGTTCAACACAATAATAAAGATCTATTGCATTTTTTTGCGAATTTAAATCGAGAATTTGTCTAGCGACATTTGAGCTATAACGCAACCGCTCACATTAGCGTATTTTTACTCATGATATCAAGTTTTCATTACGATTTCTTGTATTTGTTGTCAGCCCTTGGATCTTTCCATTCAAGGATGTACTTTATGGGTCATTTACATACTAGTTCTGTTTCTTCAACACAAGCATTTCAGATGTTTCCAAGCCCCGCAAAGATTGTTATACCACTAGTCATCATGGCTTGTGTTATGTGTGGCGTCAGAACTAGAGAGTAGGTTACCTAGCGTTTTTAGTGAAGTAAAGAGAGAGACATCCATCTACCTTTCTGACCACTTAGCTGAGAAACAGAATCAGAAAACTCAGAATTCATCTGTTGCTGTACAGGATCGATAATGGTGCACTCAGCAAAAATCCGGAGGAAACTACGAAGCTGATAAATGAGATGATGCTCCATGATAATGCGAAAACAGAAGGCAGTTTGCCGAAGGTAAGCTCACCTAAATGGTAATAATAACACTAAAATTATTGGTGCACTTTTCAGTGTTGGGTGTTTGGCGTGCAGCGTAGTCTGATGATTCGGGCTGTTCAGTGATGGTTAGTGACTCGTCACAGCCCTTTCTAGCTCAGGTAGTAGACGAATTCTAGTGAACGGATAAAGGCAAACTTATCGAGCCAGCATTTTGGGATTTTCTTATTTAAGATTTTATGATGTGCCCAGTGTATTCTTTTTCTCATTTACCCATAAACATTGAGATGAAGCTCAGATGTTTAGGATATCCACGATATTCCCCTTGATATTACCACACAAGTGCCTGAAATTATTCCATCCGACGACTTTCTGAAGAAATATGGGTAAATTCAAATTGCTTTTCTTCGCCTTATTTTCTCGTAACTTAGAGATTAATTCGACTTTAACGGTTGAGGGACTTGTTCCTTTATTCCATTGCAGCGGACTTTTATAGGGTTGCGTGCGAATAGTCCGCCGAGCGGTAGACGAAGAGTTTCAGATAACAACTTGCTAGACGTTTCCAGACTTTCACTTGTATGTGTTAATAGACGCAACTCATTTCTGTACACCAGGGAAACGGACATTTTGCAGGTTCATCGTCTTGATGCTCATCGTAGTCCTGCTTTATCTCGAGAAGATACTTAGATCCTGGCTAGTGTCGATGTCTGCCAACCGCAAGGACCGTAAGTTTTATGATTTGGGGTTCGTCATCTGTATCGAAAAAAATATAGCTTCCGCTTCGTGAAGCCTTAGTGTGGTTTCTTTAGGTGTCAAACCAATCCCACAGAGGAGACCACTTCTCATGCACGGAACGGTGCTTTGAACGGCTGAAATCAACACTATCTGTAAAAAGTTTTTCGCTCGTCCTTATGGATTAATGGTTTTCAAATACTACCATGGATTTAATAAGATAGTTTATTGATACATACATAGAAACATATGCAATCAAAAGGATACCCTAAGACGAACGGCTTCACAACAGTTCCTACTAACAAGGGTCCAAACTAATATACATTATCATAAAGATCATACATATTACTATAAAGAATAAATTATATAAAATTATCTATTATTCATTCATTTTCCGAAACTTTATAACATCTTCATTTAGATTTCTTATCTAACGATTTTGTTAATGTTTGTGCAATACAAGCAATAATGTCTAACATTGGGTCAGCTGACGGCAATTGTTCGGTATCGGCAATTGCCTCATTTACGAGCACCTGAGGGGAGGATAACTGCGGTGTCACTTCGGGTGACAAATTGGGCGGGGGCAATTGCTCATTTATTTCCTGTCGAGGTTGTTCAATTGCCTGTGGGGTCATAGGCAACTCAGCTGAGGATTCTGGTTGGACTTTGACCTCTGACTGTGCTCGTGCAGCTTGACGACGAAGAAATCCTTCGTGACGTTGCTGCGGTGTTTCGGCATGACGAACCATGATGTGAGAGAGTTCTGGGATGGACTTGAGCTTCGTAGATAGTTCCTTAAAATAGGGAAGGCGGCAGCCGGGATTCATACAACAAATGATAGGGCGAATAAAATTATTGCGAAATTTGCCTATACGGCCCAGAATTTGAAAGGAGCCGGGTGAGTTATTCGACAAAGACATGATCTTGGAAACAATATCAAAGTCATAACTCACCCCTTTGCTCTCCTCCACGTTGAGTACGACGAATTGATTCTTGAGTTCAGTACGGCGGAATGATTCCTTGAGTTCTTCTCGAATGAAGGCCTTCAGATCAGTGAATAATTCGGTGATTGTTTGTCGAATAGAAATATCGGGACGAGAAATAGGGGTCTGATCATTAGGACAGATCATTTTGGTGGACACACGACCGCTCGCTGTCAAGGCAGAGGGTAGGAGTCAGAGGGTACTAGCGGCACCGGGCTCATTGATTATATGAGACTGCAAGAGGAGATGTTTTCTGTTAAGCAAAGCCCAGTAATGTCAAATGATGGAAAATCAATGCTTCTGACTTCTTCCAATAAAGCAATGAGTTTAATTTGCAGTAAGTCGCTCAACTTGCCTGTTATCTATTCTAACGCCTGTTCATTTCTTTATTCGCAGAGTTCTTTTCCAGTGCATGATCACGTATACCATACGATTCTGTAGTTGAAGAATTCCGATTCCTAAGCCTGTTTACAATATCATTTGCCGGTTTTTTCTAACGCTGTCCTCGCTTACACAACGTCTATGCATATCGTTTACCTAATTAAAACATATATCTTATTGTATACTGGCGCTCGCATCGAATAAATGAAATAATGAATGGTTGGTTTAGTATTGTTTGTACATGTAAATTATTATCATTAAGCAGCAACACTGTTTGAAATATCAACGCTTCTTCATTAATTCATAACCACTAAAGAAGCAAGCACACTTGCTACCCCATCTTTTTCACAGCTACAGTACTTAACAATGTTCGCATAGACCTGAATCAGCAGAACATTAAATTCAAAAAATTGCCTGTACCGTAGCCTACTGAACAACTAGTGAAAACTATATTGATTTGCCACCCAATACGTACAATTTATTTGGCTCCTGGGATACTGTAGCTTAATCCGTTTTCTTTCAACAGACTAATCCCTGTCCTGCGAAAATTGGTCACAGCTTTTGTTCGCTATTCAGGTGGCCGCCCATAAGGAACGGTTTACATTCGGTTGCGCAATGTCTGAACACTCCACTTTATTTAAGTAATATTTATAGTTCATTGAAGTAATGAACTCTCAGATGTTCAACACATTACTGAGGGAGTGATAATGCTCGATGTGACCCAATGTCTTTGTCAATCAACCTCCAATCTGGCACAGGGAACGAAACTGGAAAATAAGAGGAAAATGTGATTCGAGCTTGCCATCTATGTATGTTCATTGTTTTAACTCAAACAATCTTTTCGATAACTGTGTGTTAAGGCTGATATTTACTGATATATATATATATATATATATCAAATTTGTGATACTGCGCACCACACGACATCTTAGTTTTCATTCCCCGAGTTCTCGTCAACTTCATATTTCAAAATATTTATTATAGGATAATGCTTATACTTAAATGAACTTATTCGATGTAAATTTTGGTGGGCGGAGACCAGCCGCAGGCTCCTCCCACTTCTAGATTAGCCTTACTATTTTTTTCGCTGGAAACATGTGGCAGCGGTGAGGAAGGGAGGGACTAATCTATACGTATATCCCAGACCTGAACTGCGCATGTTCGCCTTCTCTGATCATTATACCTTTTAAATCTGCATTGAACGGTCTTGACAGTATTTTCAAACATTTTGCTCATGCACAATCCGTACTTACTCAATACTTTTAACTATTCAATCTCTCTCTCATATAATCTACAGTACCCCGTTTTATATACTGTAACGCGTATTTGCAAAAACAACATTGCAAAATACATAGTTCAGATGTTTCCAAATCACAAGAACCTTGGCATATTCTTTGGCATCGTTGGCCTATCTATGGTACTGGCTTATCCGATCAGGCGAGTTCCATGAATCAGAATAAAAATGTTTTCTACATCTAGTGTTTAAGACGATGCGCATCATATTTTTCTTTTACAGTGTTGAGCGCAACTTCAATTGTTGTGAAAGTGCGGCGGTGGGGGTGGAGAGCGAAAACTGGGTAAGAAGTGGAGATTCCTTAATTACTGACTTATACAACTCATTTATATTCCCTTATTTACTATAACATCAGATATAAAAAAGCAATTTGTTATACTAAAAGTTATCATATACTACATACAAGCAAAAGTATATAGAATGCTCAATTTTATAGATGACCAGTTACATTTTTGATATGCGAACTATCGATCCATGTATGTCCCTGTTAGGGAGTCGCTTGTCTACTTTTTGGAGTGACGAAGTTATACATATCTAACAAACCACATCTTAGATCATATTTTGTTGTTTAAGCTCGTTTCGATTTTGAAGCATTTGGCCATCGTGAATCCTGTCTTCGCCGCATCGAACGAATTGGCGAAGGGATTCCACGTCGCGGTATTTTATTTGTAAAATTCAAACCTTTATTTACAAAAAAACATGCGCGTATAAAATCAAAATCAAATCAAAACGTAAGGGTTGTCCCTTTATAGATCCCTTTGGATAATGGCATATATGCTCTAATTCGAAAAGGCACTGTAAAATAAATAAGCTAACATATTTCCTTTTTCACATGTATTTCTAACAAAATTGGGGATTTATTTGGCCTTGAATATGCGTCAATTTTTGCAGATTCAATACTTAGAGTGAGCCGAAACTTATAGCGAATATTCAAGTAAAAGTTTGAGTCAAAAAATGTGTGTCAATGGAGTACTTCTGGAAAAAAACGTGTATCAATGGAGTACTTCTGGAAGCATGAAAAGTTGCAGACCACGATGGCTCCAACCACTCCGCCTACCACCACTACCACCAGGGCGCCAAGGGGACCTGAGTTAGTGCTTCATCCTTTCTTTAGGGAACTTGTTAGCCAAATTATCCAAAAAAACCTAACCTCGGCATAATCAAACCTTCCGCAATTCATAGCCAGAAAATGTTTTAAACATAAGCAAAATATCATAGATTATGTGTTTTAATTACCTTCATTATCGTGTCGTTTTCTAGCAAGGGCACCCAAGTGGTTTTGCTCATTGTTGCATACATTGTTCTTCTGGTGACGTTCGCGATCTGCTGCAAATGGTGAGTGAACTTTTTTTAATTTAGTAAGGAGAATATATATTTGCGATGATAAATGCTAATGTATTCTTATTGTTAGAAGCTGTGCTTGGTTGGATTTTGAAATTGAACACAATTGGGCCAAAATAGCGTCCGGAGTATCTTACTGTTTCTGATTTCTTACTTGTTTTTATATATAGCAGGAGACTCGATTTCCACCTAGAAGCTCTTGTTCTTAGAAATCATCGCTTATCAACTTCCAATATTGTTGATTTTTAATTTCAGCTTCTGCTTTTGAGTGATTTTTTGAATGCACTGATCATGGACATCGTCGCATTGATGGGACAAAGCACTGTTTCATTTTGTTGAATGTTAAATGTTGAGTTCATTTTGCTTGTTTTAGCTTGTTTGGAGTGTTCGTTTATTCTAGCATTGTTATTTATATGACCCATGTTACTGCAATTGCTTACTTTTTGTTAAAAAAAAGAAACTCATGAAAGGCCCTTTCGTAGTGCCATACATTACTGGAAGTACAAATTGGAATACATAAATAACAATACCTGAAGTACAAATTGTGTGTTTAAACTTGCCTATTAAATATACTGTTAACCTGCCACTAATTATGCGGAAATGTTCTAAGTTTTCAAGTCCTTATGTGTAGTATCGCTTCTATTTGTACAACAACACTTCTTAGCAATTTATGTAATCTGTTCTAGTTTTTTTTGTTAAACATCACTTGTCCATCTCGGTAACGGTTTCCTCAACCTCTTATTTGACATTGCCCAACACTGCTGCCTTGTTGTTGCCTGCCGTTCTCCTAAGAAATACTGCCCTATCCTTGTGTACTGCCTATTCCTGTTGAAAAAAAAATTGTTGAACAATAATTGTTACCGGCGCAAAGCTTGATTGTCTCCAAGATAACAAAGCATTGAAGAAAAAAGCAATTTGAAAAGGTAATTGAGCAAGCACGACTGATGTGAACAAAATGAGACGTAGTGCTTAACAACCGAAGCCTTTTAACCTAATATCAGATTTTTCCTACCTAATTTTTTTAGCCTTCTGAAGTAATGCATAGGAAACCGACATTACCCAGCAAGACTCGTTTATGCTGAAAGCATCACCCTCATATTGTGCCTTTTCAATGAAGCGTGTCTTTTCTTTTTGGATCACGTTCAGTTTCACGGGGCACCGATCATGTCAGATTGTGTTGATTTAGCCCGTTTTGCCACTTCCGTGGACGTCGAAAAACAGTGAAACATTTCATCAAAATGCCCTAATTGATGGAAACATATAGAATAATTAACATGTCAAAAGCTACGTGAGCACCCTAAAAACCATTTCTCGTCACTGTACAAGGGACATACATGTTCATGAAAAGAATTGTGAAATACCACCTGATTGCTAACGAATGTCTCTGCTAACAATATTTTATAGTGAACATAAGTGTATGTATGTAAACTAGGATGTTCGTTTTTATCATGGACTAATCACTGCGATCTCAAGATGGCACCAAAAGTTTGATGCTCTTTGAAGAAACTCCGCACATGTGGACGATTGTGTGTGAAACCAAATACCCTTCTTTGTGCGCGTCCTCGGGTTATTGTTCTCAAATCCGTACTGGCACATCGTGTGAAGAAATACGAGTGACCATTTGCGTTTGAGACTTATACATTTCCTATTACTCAGTGTTATTGTAAGCAAGTGCTCATGGATTATCGATGATTGGTTTAGGAAATTTTAGGGACTAGTATGTCTATTTGAAGCTAGACTTAATCCAAGCCTTGCCAGAGTAAGCTACACAATTTATGATCAAGACAAGATATTAGGAGCTTTGGATCATAAAACGAATATCCTAATGAGTTCCCCCAAGATTGCTAATTAGACCTGCTGATCCCCGGTCCTTCCGTTGCCGACAATTGTTCCATGTGGGCACTATTGTTTGCCGAACAGCTTTGACACAATTCTCAGGCCTCCGACGACTGGATGATTCCCCTGTAACACGGGGAATTTGCTACAAAAAACACGCAGTGTGAACTGACCAGGAAACGATGCTTGATTTGCAGCAAACATCATAGTAAACGAACGCATGTAATTAGACCAATGACTTAAGCAAGTACAGGACAGCATTACACAAATCCATTGCCGTAAGTTGTTTCTTTGTTTCCAACTAAGCACCCGAAGTGTGAAAAACAACAAATAAGAAAACGTGAAAGAAGAACTGAGTAACGACAAAGTATATCACAATTTAACGAGAACTAATTGTAAGTATATTGTTCAGCTCATGCACCGGTATCATAAATCTGTACGAATTAAATATTCTTTTACAGTCCTTACGAATATCACGTAGGGGAAGATAATGCACACTGAGTTATGCAAACTTCGTTTAAGGACCCTTTTGTATACTTTGTGATAACAAACACATACAACCCTTAGTTTTGCATACGACAAGAAAACCCCCTTTGAACATTTGATCGCAGCATCGAATTATTGATAGACTCCAATGTATTCAACTGCGTCACACACTCTTCGTTCACGTATCCATATTATTCACCTACTGCTCCCTGATATGCAAATCTTGCTGTCAGAGTCATTGGCGTGCCGCGGTCGTTGCACTTTTTTGCAGGCGGACGCGCCCGCGGACACGCAAACAGTCTTGTATAAAGGGATGCCTGGCAATGGGGCGGGGCCATTCTGTATTCCGGATCCGCTCTCCGCACGTCCGTCATTTACGTCTCTATCGTCTAGTTTTCGAAGATTCGCCTAAACTAACCACCCCACCAAAGACGAACAACAGTTCCCCGTTTGAATCTACAACAATCACAGGTGTGCTGTGATCATCACTGTTCATCCAACAATCTCGGGAATCTAATATTAAGTCCCAATTTCTTCTTCTTTTTACGTAACGCAGTGGGACAACTTCGAACACCTCTATATTCACAACCAATTGAATATTGGTACTTTTATAACTATTTAAATTGACCGTGTAAATTGGTTACAATCCGTTCGAAACTTTAACCGGAGCTATCTGTTCACCTTACCTATTCGCAGAACGACGATTTCCCCAAGTTCGAATGAGTCTGCGTGCGGTTTATTCCGTGTTTCTGTTCCTAACGCCCTGTGTGTTTACATTACCACAGTATTTGGCGGTGACGCAGCATTTGACGCGCAATCCCGCTGTTCATGGATATCCATTTACGGCCCCAGCATACACACTAGCCCAGGTAAATGGTTTCACATATTCCAGTTTGACATTCCATTATCATTTTCCTTGATTATTTAGCACTCACTATAATCATTAGTTTTTTTTACTGCAATAACTCGTCTCTGAGGGAAACGGCTTACAAACAATATGTAAAAATAGAATGTATACTTGTTCAATTTGATGACTGCCTTTTTTCCTAGTGCTTAATCTCTCGTTTTTATCTAAAAAGTCATACATCATTTGTTTTCCTTTCTGCTTTTCTGAACGATTTGGATTATACGCCATTTACACTGATTACCTTTTTTTACAAGCATCACAGACTTCTGCATTATTACAGTAAATTCCCTTGAGCTTGCTCAAAGCAAGTGAATAACTCTGAAAGATTTGAAACCGAGTAGTAGCTTTTATATTATGGTATTCGTTTTCCTAGGTTCATGATTCGGTGCATGCAGAGCGTCCACTAAAATCACAGCCAGAAGTTCCCGTGCAAGATGCTGTTCTACAACCTCAGCGAGATTCACCAGTTGCCTACATGCCTGGTAGAGAAGGAGCACTACAGGTTGTTATTATCAACGAACATCAATTTTCGACACTTTTCTCATTTCTTTATTGTGTCTCGTTTCATTGCGTTTCTTTGATATGTATACAGTAATCCGCAAAAAAAACATGAAGAAAAAATACGATACAAAATAGATATAAATATAGGTTGTACACGCGGCACCTCCAAACGAACGAGATTGGGTGATGACTGCAGGAAATGAATCCCTGGTTGACAACGTATTGGCGATCTCACTAAATTACGGTGGGTTTCTGGGTTTTTCTTTATTACTACGAATATGTATTTTTCGTGTTGTCATGAACGAAAGGTATCTCAGGGCACTAAACTTGTGTTTGAACGATGAGGAGTTTCCGTCAATGCTCGAAGTTTCTATATCTGCATGTTTTTCAGGCGGTCGTCTTGTATCAATGGGATATTTTATTCGTAATAGTGCCGTGAATTACTACGCTATCATGCATAAGTATTCGGGACCAGTGTTCATCAAGCCAGGACCGATGACATTTGATGAATTAGTGAAGGCTGTACGGTAAGATCAGAACAATAACTAAATTAGTTTCAGATAGGGCGGGTCTGTGAATTATATTAATTGGGGGTCCGATATGACGCTACGAATTATGTCAGTGAAGAGTACGAATGTTTTTAAATTTTGCTATAATATGGGTAACGGAGCAATTGTAATATTGATCGGACACATGATTCAATTCAGAGAAAACGAGCTGCGCGATCTCGCCCTCACTCAAGTTTGTGGTCAAGAAGACAAAGGAGAAGTGACATTCAGTACATATTGGGAGAGGATCCCTGGAGTCGAATTCCATGTGAGTTGTAAACGTTGCTGTATAAGTTGCAGAGAGGATGGGCACCATAGGTCTTCTATAATGTCTCTTACAGCATTCTCATCTTTTATTGATTCAGATTTGGTTCCCCGGAACGACACATTCCGAAGCACAGAGAAAACATTTCGAATCCAATGGATTCCGACTTACTTATTTGTGCGGTTATTCTGAACAAGGAAAGGGAAAGTGAGTGACATTGTTAATTGATAAAGATATTCACGCATACAGTACAAAAACGGAGTCATTTCCTTATCTTTCACTGCCACTTATTTACCTTTAGATATATCGGAGTATGGCAGAAGCCAACGCTCAGCAAGTTGCAATATGAGGCGCATTACGGTTTATCCTTGGACAATATGATGAGAAAGGTCTGCATTCTTCACAGATACAAGTGAACCATTGAATGTGTGCCGGTCAAGAGCATGAGAGTATATTTTATTGAGTTTAGGACAAGGAATTGGCCCAACGAGGATATGCAGCAACATCGTTCAAGTGCTTCAACAATGCAATGCAGGTAAGACATTAAAATGCAATTAGCTTATCTCCACAGACATAATTTCCGCACCAACAGTCAGGTTGAAAAGGCCTATTGGATAATACACCACTTTAACTTTTGCATGAAAATGAAGTATTTTGTTAAAATTAATTATTAGTAATCTAAGTTTCACCATTTTAACATGCTAATGATGATATGATAATCCGTATTCCGACCTAATCTTTGGAATTGGGGCATGTTTAGCTGAAGGTGTCCAGTGGTGTCCAGTGGTGCCCGCGTGTCCGTGGTGCATTTCCAGTAAGCCGGTTGAAAACAGCAGAATAATACTTTCAATAACCCTCAGAATAACTTCTGTTTTAGGTTCTATGTACGGGAATCTGGGAGCATCGCCCAGGTCAAAAGTCACAAGTGTTTGTGGGTGAAAATATTCAAAGAATGTACACTCAATTCCAAGGGAACAGTCGTATTCTGCCTAGACAGATCAGTCACTTTAAAGGTTGGAGCAATTTAAAAGCTGCCAGTTTCACATTGTATACTGTCACATTTTGATGAATTCCCATATTGGAGTTATTTTATTTTATCAATTTAGACAACTACGGCCAGATTCAATTCGTCGTCTTGTGGAGCGACATCAACACTAATCGATATCCGAATCCCCCACCACTTTGGAACGCAACAAAGTATGCATTTCCGTTCTGACACATATAACAAACCTTAGAACATCTCTCAACTTACTTATTGCATGACATGAGTTGTATTTAATGGCGTAGTAGACAATTTTCACACAATGTCTGCACGTATGAAGCTTTATTATTGTTCAAACAATTTCCTAAAATATCAAGTTCATATTTCAGCCCGATTCCTGTACGCTTCTTGAAGGGTACACCTGACCTCCTCACGGACGATCAGCTAGATTTTGTGGTTCGACGAGTCGAGCATTTCATGAAGGACTTAAACATCCCTGGTCTATCGATTGCTATTTCCAAGAAGGAGCAACTGAAATTCGCCGCAGGATTCGGATATGCCGATATCAGGGCACGCGATCCAGTCACGCCGAACCATCAGTTCAGGTATGTTTTGTTTAGATAAACTCCTTGAGTTTGTAGAATTTCTTCGTGTTATTAATATATGATCTGGTTCTTGAAGAGTCGGTTCCGTCTCTAAACCCATCACCGCATCAGCTGTAATGCTGCTCGTCGACCAAGGAAAAATCGACCTCGATAAAAATGTGTGGGGACGCAATGGATATTTGGGTGGGTTTACTTACCATTGGTTGGTTACTGAACGTAATCCGCTATCAGGGTTTATTCAAATAACAAACAACACATATATACCCTTAGTTAGCCACATTGATTATAATTCATTGACGACATGCAATTAACACATCTCAAAAGGAAGATACTGTGCTTGACAACGCAGTATACTTATATCGTGTATGATCTTGCCGTTGATAATCTTGATGTGCGTTGTTTTGGCATCTGTATTTGGAAACACCTATTGTTTCTTTACAGGAATGGAGTTTGCAGCCAAGCGAGCTTATAGAAAGTATGTGACTGATGTAACAGTCCGTCATTTGTTGGAGCATTCTGCAGGTAAGCGACGGTGTTCTTATAATATTAAGAACATTGTGCTTTTGACAAGCAAGAAGAACTAATAAATAAACAAACAAACAAACAATAAATAAGAAGAATATACCAGGTGGTTGGGACAATTTGGCTTCGGACGCTGCATGGATTCAACCGCAAATGTCAACGCAGGAACTTATTTCTTATGTTTTGGAAAACGTTCCGCTAACAGATAAACCGGGAACAGTGTGGATCTACTCAAACTTTGGATATCAGGTGAGCATGTGCTTAACTATCGAACACTTTGCTTCAAAACTGAAAATAATAGTAAAGTATGAACATAAACTTATTGTGAATATACATAGCAAGTTCCGCTATAAACGATAACAAAATACTATTGTAACATTCAAATTGCTCACTCTCCAAGGTACTCGGCTACTTAATCGAACGACTCAGCGATCAGTCGTACGAGAATTTTGTCAAGAAAAACATCTTCGCTCCTTCGGAAGTTCACGACATCCAAATAGCGAGACCGTCTATCTCAGAGAGAGCCAAGTAAGAATGCACATAAACTGTTATGCATATTTATGCACAGTTCCCAAAGGTACTCAAATATTCGTGTAATTAGGAATGCCCTGCTAACAACTATTCCTAATTGTAAGCATATGCTTCGTTCAGGCGTGAGGTATTGTACTATATGAGCGGAACCGGAATAGGCTTCAATCCGTATGAGATGCTTCCGCCTGAGAGAATTGGTCCATGGGGTGGTTGGATTGCCAGTCCTATTCAGCTACTCATGTTTATGGTTTGTTGCAAAGTTTAGACACCCAGTGACTTTCTGAACAGGAAAGCTGGATCCATGCATTCTAACTAATGAAAGCAGGTGTATTTCCCTATAGTATTGCACATAAAATAGTGTCTTGCACCAACACGCCGAATCGCCGATGTTGCGTAAGTTGCTCCCGTATTTGTTTCTGCATGTTTTTAAATGGGGATTTTTGGGCTACGGATACCCGGTGCTGGAATGGGAGACAGATAATATACGGTGATTTTCCGGGTTGCACTTATCAGATAACTGCATGATGTGCTTCAAAGAGGGCATATTGGGGATAGTTGAAGTATTCCCTTCGTTTCGAGGTTGATTGTATGACTCAACTGACCGGGGCAAGTTCTGGACACTTTTCGTATCTTTTCATAAAATGCTATCTGAACTTTATTCGTAGTCCGCAGTCGACGGTTTTCAACGAAGACAGGATATTCTGAGTGCTGATTCGACTAGGGAGTGGGCTATACCGAGTGTGGCCAGCAATGATACATATGGTAGTTTTACTTTTTTGAAAGCAATTATGCAACGCATTTTTAGATATGCTTCTCATTTAGTATGCTTCTCGTTTACTAGAATATGCCCGTATATAGCTCAGAAGTTAGTACTCGTTTATTTCTTCGGACGAATACATAGTAGTACGATATTGCTTTAGGACTTGGATGGTCATTAAATATAATGGGTTTCAATGGATGGCAGCATGACGGACGTATGCCTGGCAGCGCTTCTATGCTTGTGAGACTCAGCAACGGACTGGAAATGGCTGTGACTGTAAATAAGGTAAGTTTATTATTTATCCCAGTTTACATTCTAGTGCAAGTTGACTGACAACTACTGCAGTGCGTATGTAAGTATTGTTGATCTCCGCCAATTGGATATTTTCACACGTCCTATTATAATGCAAACTATGAATTGTTCAATAAATAGAATACATCCATTTGGTGAAGTTGAACTGTGTACTTCGAGTTATGTGCTTCTATAAACACGCTGCCTTTCTTTATGCTTACAACTTGTCACTTGTGATATTTTAAGGAATATTCGGAGAGGGATTTCTTCCACGAGCTCGGCTATGTTCTCCATCACATCGGAAACAACTGTGATTGGTGGAATGAAACTGAGCATGACCTATTCCGAAGACGACGATAAGATGAAATATACGTTCCAATCTGTTTTATGCTCATATATTACATAGAGGCGGAGCGTAACAAATATCAGCCGCAAAGTCAGCACGGTGACCGTTTAACACAATTTTTTTTATTCAATTGTGTCATATTCTCCGACTGTGTTTTGTTATATATGAGGAAAGAAAAAAATAACGATTCTTGCCAAAAAATCTTTTGTGTTACTCGAATTCCTTAAAAAAGTGCATACCCTGTGATCGAGTATTGACGCTCATCATTCACTAACTTATTATTATTAAATTATTTGTTTTCGTTTTGCTGCATTTGCCTATTTTATGTGTTCTAATTTGCCTACGCAACTCGCTCTTTCTTTATCTGCTTGTTTTTAATTTCGTTTCCGTGAATAAAGAAGTAAAGTCAATCGGTGATTTGTGTAATTTGTAAGAAACGTCTTATACATCTACAAAATTATAGAATAGAGAACAATACAAATGTGGAATGAGAAATGATCAAGAATATGTTTCACTAGGCTCTTTAAGCTAGGTGCTAGGTTAATACACATGATAAAGCTTACTAGCTCAAAAGTTAAGGAAGTTCGGGTGAAAATTGATGTTTACGAGGTTCTAAGTGAATAATCAGTTAAAAATGATGCAACTTATGCAACTTATTGACATAACCCGTTGCGTATGGCGCAACTCAAGTCAAAGTTAGTTAAGTCGGGTGGAAGGAGTGGGCGAATGCAAAATTCAATCTAAAAACCATGAACGCGAAATTTATATAAGGAATAACTCAGCCTCGAATAACTCTGCGAGTTATGCCGAATCGACCATGAGATGCACGAAACTCTGGGACGTCCCCGGAGGCTCCCGCGGGAGAAATGTTTGTTGTTGAAAATTCACACGAAAAATCTAGTATAAATTAATAAAATTGGAATTTTCCTGGAAAAATTGGAAGCCGCACCCGGAGTTTCGTGCATACCTGGAGATAGATAGCATTGCAGAGTATTTATGATATTTATAATCAGCCTCTAACCGGGCAATTGCATAACTAATTTAATCCAGTAACTCCCACTCTCAGTGAATTCTCTCCCCGAGTTGGTTTTTCTGGATCTTGGTATTGGCACCGAATTTTTCTTCATAATATCCTATACTTTATGCCTAGTTTAACCTCTGCATATGGCCAATTTTTTTTATAGCAACCAATCCAACTATTGTTCTCTTTTCCTAGTTTTAAGGCAGGATGAAACACAAACCCGGACTCTTTTCCATGACAAAATATTCCTTGTACTCTTCTAATCAATATATATAATTTCACCCCGATATACTTGTCTTTTACAACAACTGGGGTCTCCAGTGTGATTCACAAATGTCATTTTGTAACTATATGTTTTTTTTAAATGGTTAAAAAGGGCTCCGCCCATTTTATTGTTAGCTTATCATTTTAACCAAGTTCGTTCGTTCCGCTTCATCGTTCATATGATGTAACTTCCAATAGATGAAGCTGTTTCTCTCTCGTCTATTATGCTGTAATAATAATATATAGGCAAATGCAGCAAAACGAAAACAAATAATTTAATAATAATAAATCAGTGAATGATGAGCGTCAATCCTCGATCACAGGGTATGCACTTTTTTAAGGAATTCGAGTAACACTCAAGATTTTTTTGGCAAGAATCATTATTTTTTTTCTTTCCTCATATATAACAAAACACAGTCGGAGAATATGACACAATTGAATAAAAAAAATTGTGTTAAACGGCCACTTCGTGCTGACTTTGCGGCAGATATTTGTTACGCTCCGCCCCTATGTAATACATGAGCATAAAACAGATTGGAACGTATACTTCATCTTATCGTCGTCTTCGGAATAGGTCATGCTCAGTTTCATTCCACCAATCGCAGTTGTTTCCGATGTGATGGAGAACATAGCCGAGCTCGTGGAAGAAATCCCTCTCCGAATATTCCTTAACATATCACAAGTGACAAGTTGTAGGCGTAAAGAGAGGCAGCGTGTTTATAGAAGCACATACCTCGAATCGAAGCACACAGTTCAACTTCACCAAATGACTGTATTTTACGTATTGAACAATTTATAGTTTTCATTATAATACGACGTATGAAAATATCCAATTCTTCGTTGCCGAATCCGTCTCCAGCTGCTCTCATCGCAGCCGCTCATCGTCTCCCGATCCCAAGTCATCTGGGAGCGTCCAGTTCATCTGGAAGCCGTCTTCATCCACCGCTGCACTCTCTGCAGCCGTTCATCTTCGCCGTGCCCAAGTCATCTGGGCATACCAGACTTCTGGCCGTCTTCACTTCTGCCGTCTTCACTTCTGCCGTCTTCATTCTGATGATTACCATATATAAAGATTGCCGTTACATTCAATAAAGATTGTATATAAAAAGAACCGCGTGGCGCAGAGCATCGTACACATCAGAACATCGGAGCACACAATATATTTTCATATGGTGCACCTCTCCAATTGAAGAGCACGAGCCGCAGCAGAAGTGAATCGACTTCAGTCTTCTGAAATCACCTCAGTTCTTCTGAGAGCCGCCGTCCTCGGGCTCATCGACAGTCGGACAACCGTCGTCCGTCACTGTACTTCTGGACCGTTGTCGTCCACCGCCGTACGTCTTGTTCTTCGTCGGCATCCGTCGCCGACTACTGAATTCCAGCTTTCTGGAATTACCCTCAGCACTTCTGAGTGTCCCAGCACTTCTGGGAGTGGACAGAAGATGAACTCTACGTGTTGCTGACAAGGTCCCCGCTTTCCAGACTTCTGGGATCAATCCTCAGTTCTTCTGAGTGTCTCGGTACTTCTGAGAGTGGACTGAGTCAGAACACTCGTCAATTTCTTCGTAATCGACTCAAGAAGGATGACCAGCCTCGGTGTAGCCAAGGCTTCAGTGACCAAGGCCGTCACGGCTGCCGATCAGCTCCTACAAGAGCACAGCCAGTATCTCACGAACAAGCTGCAGTTCCCTCAAGACAATGAAGAGGAAGTTCGGATGATGGTTCACGTGCAAGAATCTAAGCTCAACACTTGCATCGACAGGACCGAATCGCATCTTAAAACGATCGAAGAGAAATATTCGAAACTGGAAGAACTTGCCGATGACCAAGATACTATTGCCGAATACTTCGAGAAAGTCGAGGAAATCCGTGGTCGACTTGAAGCAGCACGAGTGGAGTTCAAAGCCAAGCTCCACGTCGTCATTGCACAGAAGGACATCACGTACCGCGCCCTCACAGCGCGTGCGAACAATGGAGAAACGTCTGATACACACTCTGCTTCTCTTGAACATTTGATGACTACCGTCGTTCAACATCTTCGGGGTGGACAGAAGCACCAACTCCCGGTGATTCAACTACCGCAGTTCTCCGGAGACCCGTGGGACTTCAAGAAATTCTGGTTCGGGTTTGAACAGCTAGTTCACGACAACTTCGATCTGACCGACTACGAGAAACTCACGTATCTTCGTTCCTGCCTGCGGAAAGATGCGCTGAGATTGGTCAACACCGTGCCTGATGATGAATACACCTACGAAAGACAGTCTCCATCTTGAAAGGCAAGTACGACGACAAGCTTGCTGTGGCACACCAGCTACACAAGAAGATTCGCACTCTTCGCACACAGGATAATTCTTCATCCTCAGCAAGAGACATTCTGGAACGACTGCAACAATTGGTATCGCGTCTCACAGACTACGGTGATGCTATCGACAACCGCTCTTTCCTGACGGATCTTCTCCGCAAGTTCCCCGACCGCGTCCGCACGAAGACACTTGAGAAGATTGTGGATTCCAGTGACGATCACCCATGGACCTGGAAGACAATCTCGAGACTGTTGGAAAGAGTCATTGAACGGAACGAACTTCTCGAAGCTGAAAGAGAAGTATTCGAATCTGAAAGGCAATCGGACAGGCCGGAAGCACCGAGAACGCGCTTGCCTCCGCCACGAACTCACCGTCGACAAGTGGATGAAAGTTGCCCATTGTGTTGACCACGCACTTATAGCATTACCCATAATACTATTATAGCATTATACCATATTGTAGTTCGAGGTATACCACGCACCTTAACTAATTTATTGTCTCTAAGTAAGCCTATATTAGTAATTCCAATAATTATACTTTAATCATCACTTGTCATGGACATCTTATTCAAAGTTCTCGGTTTTTAGTTGAACCTTTTTGAGCTATTTTTGCCCCCTCGGCTTTTGTGTGTAAAGTACACATAGGAAAATAGCGCGCAAATTAGGAGAATCAATTTTGAGTGATCCAAGACGCAGACAGTGATAAGGAATTAATAGTATATCGCAGACTGTTAAATCCAGGATTAGGCTCCGCCCAACTGCCTTTATAAGGAGACCCAAGGAACCTTAATCAAGCCTGTCTTTCAGAGAGAGAGAGAGAGAGAAAACGCAGAGAGAAGGAAGAGAGAGAGATAGAGATAGAGTGAAAACAGACAGAGAAAGCGAAACACACAGAAAAAAGTAGACGGATTGAAACAGAGAGAGGGTCGAGGGAACTGAGAGTGAAACAGAAAGAGAGAGACAAATGGAGAAGATAGAGAGAGTTAAATACAGAGAAAGAAGTACAGAGGGAAATTAGAAAATAAAGAGAGAGATAGAGATAGAGTGAAAACAGACAGAGAAAGCGAAACACACAGAAAAAAAGTAGACGGATTGAAACAGAGAGAGGGTCAGCAAGTTGGGTCTCTCCATTTGGGATGTCCGTGCAAGAATACTTCAAAGGGTAGGCACGTGCCGAGCTTTTCAGACTCCCTGGTTTTTCTCCAATAAAGATAAGGCAGATCTTCACATATCTTTATTGTGCACCAACGTTTCGGCTAAAAAGCCATCATCAGGGTGATTACCTACAAAAACTCAAAATAAACACATTGTAACGACAAACAAAATCCATCTAAACACGCAAATAACACAATGAATACTAATTAAGTAAACAAAGGCAAAACTATAAATCTAGCTAATTTTCGAAAACACTGCAAAGAATTATCAGAGGAAATGTGAGAGCAAAACATGAAATTGGTGGTCGCAACACAAAGGCCGCAACGCACCACAGCGAACTCACAAACTACAAAGGAAATGGTACATCACTATATCACACACTAACTAGGGGCAGAGAGAGAGAGACGGAGAGGATTAGAGACAGAGGACGGACAGCTGATGAAGTGCAACGCTCAAACTTCTTGTTCAGTGACGGCTGTTTCTCTCTAATAGAGATAGCCTCCTGGATCAAAGTCTTCGGGGATTGCTCTCCCGGTGGAGAATAGAAACCGTAATATTGAAATCACGGGCCGAGTCCGGGTGGGCCTCGTCATAGTGTGCCCTAAGCATACTAACCTTGTGCTGAGAAATCCGCTCCTTAAGCGGCTGAGTAGTCTGGCCTATGTAATATTCCTCGCACAGATTACACCTAATCTCATAGACCACGCACCTCGCAACGCAGTCACCAATGCTATTTTCCAAACAGATATGGCAAGGAGCTGTCTTGGCCCAGCATCTCTTGTCATATAACCGATTTTTGACTAACAACTCTCGTAAAGTTGGCGGAGGCTTTTCTACCACAGTAAGGCCTAAGTTTGGGTGTTTCCTTACTGCAGCCTTAACATTATTTGTGAACCTATCGCTCACAAATGGTATGGTGAGGATCGTGCCTACTCTACGGGGTGGGTTGATATTATTTCGGCGATGAGGAAGCTTTGCTTGCCTAGGTACATTGTATCCGTGGCTAACATAGATTTAGAATTTTGGCTAACATAGATTTACAATTTTGTTCGTTAACCTCCTCTCTACAGAAAGTCCTGCTTTCTGGGGCTTTCCGCTCTTCTCATAACTTAGGCCATCTTGAGAAACGAGGGCTCAAGGAACTTTCTAATCTGCAAAAGGAGCAGCAAGTGAGGATCTCGGTTAGCGACAAAGGTGGCGACTTTGTCGTTATGCCGACCGAACTTGACCTTGCGGTCCATAGGCTCCACCTGTCTGACGCCTCGGTCTACAGGACAGCCCTCAAAAAGAACTTTACTGAGGAGCACACCGCTCTGAGGAAGGGTTTTGAGAGGGTAGTACAGGACCGCGGGCTTCCACAAAGCCTCTACTCGTTAGTTAATTACACCCACCCTACACCCCCTGTTTTGTATCTTTTAACTAAAACACACAAAATTTCCGATCCGACTCGTTTGGCAACTTTGGCAGCCCATGAGATTAAGGTCAGGCCAATTATTTCCGGTGTTAACGGAGCATCTGATAGGTTATCGTGGTTTGTGTGCGAAATAGTAGGTCAGCTGTTAAAATTCATCCCAGCACATCTCACGAATTCACATGATTTCTTAACAAAGCTCCATAACACCTTCCCCGAGTCGGATACACTAGAATTAGCTTCCTCCCACCCACTCACCTATGAGTCGTTCGATGTCGTGTCCCTGTACACGAACATCGACAATGAGGCGGCGATTAGAATAGTGGAATCAATGCTTAGTATGCATTCGTCGCAGATTTCGTGTTTTGGTTTAAGTATTAAGGAGGTCATTGATCTGCTACGCCTCTGTCTTTCTTGTTCTACATTTATGTGGAATAAGAAATACTATAGGCAGATCAGGGGCCTCTGCATGGGAAATAGGCTGGCGCCTACCTTGGCAATTTGTTCTATGCACCACCTTGAGAGCGCACGCGTTAGATTAGATGGGATTAGGTTCTACAGCCGCTACATAGACGACTGCTTCGTCGTGGCTGACTCGCAGGATAGCATGGACAATTTGTTCAGAGAGCTGAATTCAGCTTCTGGACCACATTTCTTTTACCCGCGAGCCCCCTAGTGAGGATCACTTTGTACCCTTCCTTAACATGCTGGTTTCGTTCAAAAATGGTCGCTTTGTGACTAAATGGTATCGAAAACCGGCTAACAAAAATATACTGGTACACAGTACCTCGGCGCATCCAAATGCACTGAAGCAGCAGGTAGCTAGAAACACACTGAGAACTGCTGCTACAGTATCCTCCTATGAGTACAAAAATGAGTCAGTTGAGCTTGCAAGGCGTATTTGTTCTCAAAACGGATACAATGTACCTAGGCAAGCAAAGCTTCCTCATCGCCGAAATAATATCAACCCACCCCGTAGAGTAGGCACGATCCTCACCATACCATTTGTGAGCGATAGGTTCACAAATAATGTTAAGGCTGCAGTAAGGAAACACCCAAACCTAGGCCTTACTGTGGTAGAAAAGCCTCCGCCAACTTTACGAGAGTTGTTAGTCAAAAATCGGTTATATGACAAGAGATGCTGGGCCAAGACAGCTCCTTGCCATATCTGTTTGGAAAATAGCATTGGTGACTGCGTTGCGAGGTGCGTGGTCTATGAGATTAGGTGTAATCTGTGCGAGGAATATTACATAGGCCAGACTACTCAGCCGCTTAAGGAGCGGATTTCTCAGCACAAGGTTAGTATGCTTAGGGCACACTATGACGAGGCCCACCCGGACTCGGCCCGTGATTTCAATATTACGGTTTCTATTCTCCACCGGGAGAGCAATCCCCGAAGACTTCTGATCCAGGAGGCTATCTCTATTAGAGAGAAACAGCCGTCACTCAACAAGAAGTTTGAGCGTTGCACTTCATCAGCTGTCCGTCCTCTGTCTCTCAATCCTCTCCGTCTCTCTCTCTCTCATGCCTCCTAGTTAGTGTGTGATATAGTGATGTACCATTTTCCTTTGTAGTTTGTGAGTTCGCTGTGGTGCGTTGCGGCCTTTGTGTTGCGACCACCAATTTCATGTTTTGCTCTCACACTTTCCTCTGATAATTCTTTGCAGTGTTTTCGAAAATTAGCTAGATTTATAGTTTTTTTGTTTTTAATTAGTATTCATTGTGTTATTTGCGTGTTTAGATGGATTTTTGTTTGTCGTTACAATGTGTTTATTTTGAGTTTTTGTAGGTAATCACCCTGATGATGGCTTTTTAGCCGAAACGTTGGTGCACAATAAAGATATGTGAAGATCTGCCTTATCTTTATTGGAGAAAAACCAGGGAGTCTGAAAAGCTCGGCACGTGCCTACCCTTTGAAGAGAGAGGGTCGAGGGAACTGAGAGTGAAACAGAAAGAGAGAGAGAGACAAATGGAGAAGATAGAGAGAGTTAAATACAGAGAAAGAAGTACAGAGGGAAATTAGAAAATAAAGAGAGAGATAGAGATAGAGTGAAAACAGACAGAGAAAGCGAAACACACAGAAAAAAAGTAGACGGATTGAAACAGAGAGAGGGTCGAGGGAACTGAGAGTGAAACAGAAAGAGAGAGAGACAAATGGAGAAGATAGAGAGAGTTAAATACAGAGAAAGAAGTACAGAGGGAAATTAGAAAATATAGATAGAGATAGAGAAAGAGATAGAGTGAAAACAGACAGAGAAACACAGAGAGGGAAAATAGAGAGAGAAACATAGCGAGGGAAAGCAGAGAGGGAAAATAGAGAGAGAAACAGAGAGAGGGAAAGTAGAGAGAGAAATATTCCCTCTCTGTTAGAGAAAATGAGAGTGCGGCGGTGCGACGTCGTGCGCGGCGGGCGGCGTCGCGGCGATGCGTCCCTCTTCTAAGATTGCACCGTCTTCATGAAGTATGCTTAGAAATTTCATGGAACGTTACAATACAAAATAGAGAACTCATATTTGGGAGTGAATGGCGTATTGGGCGAGTGAGTAAGTAGTGTGTGTGTACGGCTAGGAGTCTCTGAACCTCGGACGCGCAGCGCAGCAATGCATTTGCGCGGACGCCGAATTGCAGGAGCGCGTCCGCGCAAATGTGTTGCTGCACTGCGCGCAAACGGACCACGTGCATGCACAATGCCTCCCCCGCGCACTCTTTTCGCACTATTGCGCCCTCTTAAAACGATACAAAAACCAAATAAAAAGCATAAAAAGGGACTGAATTGGTTTATTTGCGTACATAAAGTCATAACACACAATATAATAACAACTAAAAACAGAAATATGGTAACTAAACAGCATTATATGTATTCAATGAGGTGCGTACGCTAACAAGTAACAACTGGCAACTTTAGGATCTTTAATTACTGTGCCGGCTGGTTCCAGGAATCAAAAAGAAAACATAAGTTATGATAAATAACAAAAAGAGCACCTAACTAAAATATCAAAAAACTACGTGGTTGCAAGACTAATAAACTAAACGAGTACGAGTAATAACACGCATCAGTCATGATCTGCAACTAACTGTAATAATCACCAATCTGGATGCACATTCTCTTGGTGCAATTTAATACATAAGTCTAATGTGCTACGATAATATACCTATCAAATGTAAAAGATCCATAGAAGAAGAATAAAAAAATACTATCACGATTACACAAATTAACAATTCGGAGGAGGAAATAGACAGATGATATGGACAAGTGGCTCGAGCTTAACAAAATCGCTTATCGCTATCGAGCCAAGGCATTTTTAATCACCAAACCCTCGTACGGAGTCAGGTGTGACACCGTTTGTTGAGCGCTCGGAAGCCTCGAGTCCTTTGTTGCTCTTCATACTTCAACCGCAGCAAAGTGAAACGTCCAGGAGTTCACCGTCGGTTATCGTGCGTCCAATTTAGTAGCGATTGCCCATCCACGTATCCGCCGCCAACCATTTCGCAAGTAACCCTGAAAACAGTAAGAAACAGTACGTAATTACACAACTTAATTGCTTATTTGCTGATTTATTGACCCTCAGTTATTACATAAGCCACATACTACTACATACAAAATAAGAACGTAGCTTGAAAGAAAATTACATAATGTATATTTGCCATGTGTCTGTGTCCAGAGAAGAGACCACACACAACGCGCCAAACCTTATTTAATGAAGCTACACAATACAGAACACTGTAACTTTTTAAAGACTATAAAGCAAATAAGCCCTTATTTACCTGTTGAATGTAGATTGTATTGTACCCGTCGCCAACGAAGAGATTTGTTTGTGATCTAAACTGAATACGTTATCGTTCAACCTATTGACTTTTAGCAAAATAAACATTTGCAGGAATTCGACTCGGTTTAAGTCATACGCCAAAGTACTTTACGAATTTAGACATAAAATAACATCAACATACAGCAGGACAAACCTAATCACAGCACACCATGCAGCAGGCTATCCGGTAAACCCGAAACCCATTTCTTGGGAAGAAGCTGTACTCTGTAGCGAATTTTGGTCCTGGTTCCGGTGCAGGGCAGCACTGCAATTCAATCTAAAAATTTGATGATTCAAAGAGTTACGGCTATATTCACATAGGAATTGATAACTGCTCTGACTGCTCACTGGTGCTGGTGACATACAAAATAGCATTCGAATTCTACAGCGAGAATGTCAAGGCAAAAGCCAGTTTTTTCCCTATCTCAGGGAATCGAGTGATGAATATGGCCTCTGAAGCAAGCATAAAGAAAATTACATAATGATTAGGAAACACTTCTGCAAAATGCACGAAAAATTCATAACTAAAACGGGAATATCAAAGAAAACTACCTGGAAAACGCCATGAGGCTGTTCAATCGCTTATAGAATGGGATCCTATGTGATGTCCATTGAAACCTAGAACATTTGTGGATGCAGCCATAAAAAAATAAGCACTCATTTATACGAAAGAACTTTAGACACAATCGGCACTTGAATACATACCTTGTATATTGTACTGTGGTGCATTCGAAGTCCCGATCGACGAACCCATCCATCCATCATGAACTGCAATCTTCTTAAAGTTTTATGTATAATACATAACAACACAAAAAGTGGATATAAGCGCAATCGGGCAATATTTGTAGGCAAACTTCACGTTATGAGCTGGAACAACTGACTATAAGCTTAACGATGCACAAACAACAAAGTCAAACATAAGAAAAAAGAATAATAACAAGGATAAACATCTTATATTTGAAAAATTTTAGTTTCGGAACTTTTTTTGTGCACTGTTTGAGCGCTTTTGCACTTTTTCCGGCAGTTTTGCGGCAAGTACAGTATGCTGGCTACGGTACTCCACGCAGGAAATAAAAACCCAAATTTACCGCGCACCTATCCGCGTACTTTGCAAACTGCGCGGAACGCGCCAAAGTACGCGCGCGTTCACAAAAGCGCGGCTAGCTACGCGTGCACTCCAATTTGCGCGGGTAGCTTCGCGCGCGTCTGCGCGTCCGAGAACGTAGGTAAGGGGGCGCAGCTGACCCCGGTATGCTGATTTTCTTGCCTGAGGCTAGATTTGGTCTATATGTGTGTGTGATTTGAATCTAAAATTAGCATTTGGGGGAATTGCAGCAAAAGGAAAAGGTATATTACTGGAAGAGATCAAACGCAGAAACAATATATTGGCTACGAAGTAGTATCTGCAATGGCAACCTATATTTCTAAGAAATATCTCTTCAAATAAAAAGAGAGAGGAGAGGAGAAAGAAGGTAGTGACAGTTTGTCGAGCAGACGCATATGTTTTACATTATAGTTGAGTAATTCAACTATAACCTAATATGTAAGTGGGTCTTGTCTAGCTAATTTTTGAAGAAAGATTTTTTATAATAACACGATTCTAACTTTGAACATTGGCGCGAAAGAGACGGCGTCTGTTTTTCATTAAATATAGTAAGATATGAAGAAAATTAAAAAAACGCGGTACCCAATACAACACTGAGAGCCGATGAGTTGCGCGCCGCACCATTTCGGGAAACAAAATGCGCGCCGCAAAGGAATGGGAAACAAAATGCGCGCGGAATAGAAATGGCGCGCAAAGTGTTTCCCGAAAAGGTGCGGAAACGGTGCGGAAATGGTGCGGCGCGAAACTTGCGCCCCGCACCATTTCCGCACCTTTTCGGCAACGTTTTTGAAAGCGCTCGGAGGATCTGCCGTAAGTGCAGTTGTTGTACTAATATTTTTCCGCAAGCACAGGTCGAACATATGTTGTGTGGCCGAGTGGTCTAAGGCGCTGTTCAGAGAAAGTATCTAACAAGAGTGTAGGGTTCGCATCCAACACGCTGCTTTCTTTTTGCAGTTGCTACTTTTCCCGCACCGTTTCCGCACCTTTTCGGCAACGGTTTGGGGGTGTTTCCCGCAACAGTTTGGGGGTGTTTCCCGCACCAAAACGGCAACAGAGACGGTGGAAACACTTTTGCGGCGCGCATCAAATTCTTTTGCGGGAAACACCCCCAAACTGTTGCCGCGCGCAACTCTTGAGTTTCGTTGTATGTTACAGAAATACGAACTTTTTGGATCTGAATACGCGGTTGTCTAGCTGTTATCTTCATATCCTAATAACTCATCCTGCATAATAGGAATGGCGGTTCTCACAGTCATGTTTGAGTAATCCCGCAGTTTTCTCTCAGGAAATGTGGGAATTTTTTTCTTACGAGAGCCTCTAAGCCAACGCCACTTTTCATGGAACCAAAATATTTGGTGCCCACTTGAAGACCTGTCGTGAACAAGTTTTCTAGAAACCCGTCATTACCTGGTCACCATTTGGTCAGTGACTGATCACCGAATGGTTTTTCAGTGACAACCATTTGGCGACGGGCTTCTGTGGTCTGGGCAATTAATTAAGTTTTCCTGGGTATTAAACATTATATTAATACCGTGTATTAATCGCTATACGTGAATTGGAAAACAATACAAAGCACAGAAATACATAAGTTGGGGCGGGATTGTGTTAACGAACGAACGCACGTGGACCGCGGACCGCGGACCGCAGACCGCAGGCTGCCGGCCGCAGACCGTAGGCCGCGGACCGCGTTTCGTACCCTCCCCTACAACATGTGGAGCGCGGGAAAATATTTAATTTGAATTTTCCCAATTTTATTTTGGTTTGAAGGTTTTGGTTTGGTTTGTTTTGTTTTCTTGGGCTGCTTGCATCCTCCCGGCAAACGCAATAATGTAGAGAAAAAGCGAGATATGATAGAGAAAAAGAGAGTTTTGGCTCCTCAGTTGAGAAGTGGTACTGATCTTGCAGTCCTGTTCTAGATTGCGCTTCGCATCCTTTTAGCGCATTAGCCTCCGTCGTCGTGACCTACAATATGTGGAATAACTATTTTGCTCGTGTTGTTTTTTATTCCGTTCGGTTCTTAGTTGTTACTTGTTACAGGAGTTGAATTGATTGTTTTTGCAGGTTTACGTGCAGTGCCTGTGAATTTGGCATGGATGGTCGCGGTGGTTCCGGATGACCAATAGATGGGACATTTTAGAAGGTTTGTGGTTTTCTCTGGTTTCCACTTCTTGTGTTCGAAGATTATTCATTTCTGGGTTTGTTTTTCAACTTCTTGTCGAGTGTCTGATATGGTTCTTGATAATGGTTCATCGTATTTTTTAACGGTTGAGGTTTTGTTGTCTTTAGCTACGGAAAAAATGATTTTCGCTCATTTTCCTCCATTCCGTGCTCTGGATCAGAACCATTTTCTGAACTTCTATTTTGTTTTTCTTTTCGTAGTGGTTTGAGTAGTCGTAATCGTCGTATTCATTTACGTTGACTATTTTGATTTGTCTATGGTTTTGCTTTTGTGGTTTCTGATAGGTCACAGTCATTATCACAGTTTTTCCGTATTCCTGTTTTGTATTGACACTTGTGGACTGAATGTCATAAACAAAATATGAATTTGCAGATATTAAGCTAAGCGACCATCTCCGAAATTACGCATGGAAATTATAGCCTGTTGTAGTCTCATGAACCCGCGCGCCGGCTTTCGCGATACCTGCGACCTCTCATTATCACCACAGGCCACGCCCCCATGAGAGCGAAGCACCTCGCGCTCATAAAGGAAAAAAGGCTATCGAGAGCTTTAATTTACTATGTGTTATGTCTGTTGTGTACCAATGTTTATTTGTGTAACTTTAGGTCTACCCATGGACGGTTTCCGGATTGGACGGTGGAACTATACGAGGCAAACCAAACAAAGCTGACAAATTATGGACAAATTATGGACAAAACATCAGGTGTATTTGTATTATTTTTTATTTTATTCCCCTGAATTTAAGTGTATATGATGCGTCTCATCATAATATGAGTGTCGGGAGGTAACCTTCGGACGTCCTTCGGGGCGCCCGATCGTTATCTCCGACGACATTCTAAAGTAGACCGGGCCTCAAAGTCTCAAGAATATGATGCGTCTCAGAATATGAGTGTCAGGAAGTAACCTTCGGACGTTCTTCGGGGCGCGCCGATCGTTATCTCCGACGACATTCTAAAGTAGACGGGCCTCAAAGTCTCAAGAATATGATGCGTCTCAGAATATGAGTGTCAGGAAGTAACCTTCGGACGTCCCTTCGGGGCGGGCCGATCGTTATCTCGACGACATTCTAAAGTAGACGGGCCTCAAAGTCTCAAGAATATGATGCGTCTCAGAATATGAGTGTCAGGAAGTAACCTTCGGACGTCCTTCGGGGCGCGCCGATCGTTATCTCCGACGACATTCTAAAGTAGACGGGCCTCAAAGTCTCAAGAATATGATGCGTCTCAGAATATGAGTGTCAGGAAGTAACCTTCGGACGTTCTTCGGGGCGCACCGATCGTTATCTCCGACGACATTCTAAAGTAGACGGGTCTCAAGAATATGCTGCGTCTCAGAATATGAGTGTCAGGAAGTAACCTTCGGACGTTCTTCGGGGCGCGCCGATCGTTATCTCCGACGACATTCTAAAGTAGACGGGTCTCAAGAATATGATGCGTCTCAGAATATGAGTGTCAGGAAGTAACCTTCGGACGTTCTTCGGGGCGCGCCGATCGTTATCTCCGACGACATTCTAAAGTAGACGGGTCTCAAGAATATGCTGCGTCTCAGAATATGAGTGTCAGGAAGTAACCTTCGGACGTTCTTCGGGGCGCGCCGATCGTTATCTCCGACGACATTCTAAAGTAGACGGGTCTCAAAAATATGATCCGTCTCAGAACATGAGTGTCAGGAAGTAACCTTCGGACGTCCTTCGGGGCGCGCCGATCGTTATCTCCGACGACATTCTAAAGTAGACGGGTCTCAAAATATGATCCGTCTCAGAATATGAGTGTCAGGAAGTAACCTTCGGACGTTCTTCGGGGCGCGCCGATCGTTATCTCCGACGACATTCTAAAGTAGACGGGTCTCAAGAATATGCTGCGTCTCAGAATATGAGTGTCAGGAAGTAACCTTCGGACGTTCTTCGGGGCGCGCCGATCGTTATCTCCGACGACATTCTAAAGTAGACGGGTCTCAAAAATATGATCCGTCTCAGAACATGAGTGTCAGGAAGTAACCTTCGGACGTCCTTCGGGGCGCGCCGATCGTTATCTCCGACGACATTCTAAAGTAGACGGGCCTCAAAGTCTCAAGAATATGATGCGTCTCAGAATATGAGTGTCAGGAAGTAACCTTCGGACGTTCTTCGGGGCGCACCGATCGTTATCTCCGACGACATTCTAAAGTAGACGGGTCTCAAGAATATGCTGCGTCTCAGAATATGAGTGTCAGGAAGTAACCTTCGGACGTTCTTCGGGGCGCGCCGATCGTTATCTCCGACGACATTCTAAAGTAGACGGGTCTCAAGAATATGATCCGTCTCAGAACATGAGTGTCAGGAAGTAACCTTCGGACGTCCTTCGGGGCGCGCCGATCGTACATTCCTTCGGACGTCCTTCGGGCGCGCCGATCGTTTTATCTCCGACGACTACATTCTAAAGTAGACGGGTCTCAAGAATATGATGCGTCTCAGAATATGAGTGTCAGGAAGTAACCTTCGGACGTCCTTCGGGGCGCGCCGATCGTTATCTCCGACGACATTCTAAAGTAGACGGCCTCAAAGTCTCAAGAATATGATGCGTCTCAGAATATGAGTGTCAGGAAGTAACCTTCGGACGTCCTTCGGGGCGCGCCGATCGTTATCTCCGACGACATTCTAAAGTAGACGGGTCTCAAGAATATGATCCGTCTCAGAATATGAGTGTCAGGAAGTAACCTTCGGACGTCCTTCGGGGCGCGCCGATCGTTATCTCCGACGACATTCTAAAGTAGACGGGTCTCAAGAATATGCTGCGTCTCAGAATATGAGTGTCAGGAAGTAACCTTCGGACGTCCTTCGGGGCGCGCCGATCGTTATCTCCGACGACATTCTAAAGTAGACGGGTCTCAAGAATATGATGCGTCTCAGAATATGAGTGTCAGGAAGTAACCTTCGGACGTCCTTCGGGGCGCGCCGATCGTTATCTCCGACGACATTCTAAAGTAGACGGGTCTCAAGAATATGCTGCGTCTCAGAATATGAGTGTCAGGAAGTAACCTTCGGACGTTCCTTCGGGGCGCGCCGATCGTTATCTCCGACGACATTCTAAAGTAGACGGGCCTCAAAGTCTCAAGAATATGATGCGTCTCAGAATATGAGTGTCAGGAAGTAACCTTCGGACGTCCTTCGGGGCGCGCCGATCGTTATCTCCGACGACATTCTAAAGTAGACGGGCCTCAAAGTCTCAAGAATATGATGCGTCTCAGAATATGAGTGTCAGGAAGTAACCTTCGGACGTCCTTCGGGGCGCGCCGATCGTTATCTCCGACGACATTCTAAAGTAGACGGGTCTCAAGAATATGATCCGTCTCAGAATATGAGTGTCAGGAAGTAACCTTCGGACGTCCTTCGGGGCGCGCCGATCGTTATCTCCGACGACATTCTAAAGTAGACGGGTCTCAAGAATATGCTGCGTCTCAGAATATGAGTGTCAGGAAGTAACCTTCGGACGTCCTTCGGGGCGCGCCGATCGTTATCTCCGACGACATTCTAAAGTAGACGGGTCTCAAGAATATGATCCGTCTCAGAATATGAGTGTCAGGAAGTAACCTTCGGACGTCCTTCGGGGCGCGCCGATCGTTATCTCCGACGACATTCTAAAGTAGACGGGTCTCAAGAATATGCTGCGTCTCAGAATATGAGTGTCAGGAAGTAACCTTCGGACGTTCTTCGGGGCGCACCGATCGTTATCTCCGACGACATTCTAAAGTAGACGGACCGGGCCTCAAAGTCTCAAGAATATGATGCGTCTCAGAATATGAGTGTCAGGAAGTAACCTTCGGACGTCCTTCGGGGCGCGCCGATCGTTATCTCCGACGACATTCTAAAGTAGACGGGCCTCAAAGTCTCAAGAATATGATGCGTCTCAGAATATGAGTGTCAGGAAGTAACCTTCGGACGTCCTTCGGGGCGCGCCGATCGTTATCTCCGACGACATTCTAAAGTAGACGGGTCTCAAGAATATGATGCGTCTCAGAATATGAGTGTCAGGAAGTAACCTTCGGACGTCCTTCGGGGCGCGCCGATCGTTATCTCCGACGACATTCTAAAGTAGACGGCCTCAAAGTCTCAAGAATATGATGCGTCTCAGAATATGAGTGTCAGGAAGTAACCTTCGGACGTCCTTCGGGGCGCGCCGATCGTTATCTCCGACGACATTCTAAAGTAGACGGGTCTCAAGAATATGCTGCGTCTCAGAATATGAGTGTCAGGAAGTAACCTTCGGACGTCCTTCGGGGCGCGCCGATCGTTATCTCCGACGACATTCTAAAGTAGACGGGTCTCAAGAATATGATGCGTCTCAGAATATGAGTGTCAGGAAGTAACCTTCGGACGTCCTTCGGGGCGCGCCGATCGTTATCTCCGACGACATTCTAAAGTAGACGGGTCTCAAGAATATGCTGCGTCTCAGAATATGAGTGTCAGGAAGTAACCTTCGGACGTCCTTCGGGCGCGCCGATCGTTATCTCCGACGACATTCTAAAGTAGACGGGCCTCAAAGTCTCAAGAATATGATGCGTCTCAGAATATGAGTGTCAGGAAGTAACCTTCGGACGTCCTTCGGGGCGCGCCGATCGTTATCTCCGACGACATTCTAAAGTAGACGGGCCTCAAAGTCTCAAGAATATGATGCGTCTCAGAATATGAGTGTCAGGAAGTAACCTTCGGACGTCCTTCGGGGCGCGCCGATCGTTATCTCCGACGACATTCTAAAGTAGACGGGTCTCAAGAATATGATGCGTCTCAGAATATGAGTGTCAGGAAGTAACCTTCGGACGTCCTTCGGGGCGCGCCGATCGTTATCTCCGACGACATTCTAAAGTAGACGGGTCTCAAAATATGATGCGTCTCAGAATATGAGTGTCAGGAAGTAACCTTCGGACGTCCTTCGGGGCGCGCCGATCGTTATCTCCGACGACATTCTAAAGTAGACGGGTCTCAAGAATATGCTGCGTCTCAGAATATGAGTGTCAGGAAGTAACCTTCGGACGTCCTTCGGGGCGCGCCGATCGTTATCTCCGACGACATTCTAAAGTAGACGACGGCCTCAAAGTCTCAAGAATATGATGCGTCTCAGAATATGAGTGTCAGGAAGTAACCTTCGGACGTCCTTCGGGGCGCGCCGATCGTTATCTCCGACGACATTCTAAAGTAGACGGGCCTCAAAGTCTCAAGAATATGATGCGTCTCAGAATATGAGTGTCAGGAAGTAACCTTCGGACGTCCTTCGGGGGCGCGCCGATCGTTATCTCCGACGACATTCTAAAGTAGACGGGTCTCAAGAATATGCTGCGTCTCAGAATATGAGTGTCAGGAAGTAACCTTCGGACGTCCTTCGGGGCGCGCCGATCGTTATCTCCGACGACATTCTAAAGTAGACGGGTCTCAAGAATATGATGCGTCTCAGAATATGAGTGTCAGGAAGTAACCTTCGGACGTCCTTCGGGGCGCGCCGATCGTTATCTCCGACGACATTCTAAAGTAGACGGGCTCTCAAGAATATGATGCGTCTCAGAATATGAGTGTCAGGAAGTAACCTTCGGACGTCCTTCGGGGCGCGCCGATCGTTATCTCCGACGACATTCTAAAGTAGACGGGCCTCAAAGTCTCAAGAATATGATGCGTCTCAGAATATGAGTGTCAGGAAGTAACCTTCGGACGTCCTTCGGGGCGCGCCGATCGTTATCTCCGACGACATTCTAAAGTAGACGGGTCTCAAGAATATGATGCGTCTCAGAATATGAGTGTCAGGAAGTAACCTTCGGACGTCCTTCGGGGCGCGCCGATCGTTATCTCCGACGACATTCTAAAGTAGACGGGTCTCAAGAATATGCTGCGTCTCAGAATATGAGTGTCAGGAAGTAACCTTCGGACGTCCTTCGGGGCGCGCCGATCGTTATCTCCGACGACATTCTAAAGTAGACGGGTCTCAAGAATATGATGCGTCTCAGAATATGAGTGTCAGGAAGTAACCTTCGGACGTCCTTCGGGGCGCGCCGATCGTTATCTCCGACGACATTCTAAAGTAGACGGGTCTCAAGAATATGATGCGTCTCAGAATATGAGTGTCAGGAAGTAACCTTCGGACGTCCTTCGGGGCGCGCCGATCGTTATCTCCGACGACATTCTAAAGTAGACGGGCCTCAAAGTCTCAAGAATATGATGCGTCTCAGAATATGAGTGTCAGGAAGTAACCTTCGGACGTCCTTCGGGGCGCGCCGATCGTTATCTCCGACGACATTCTAAAGTAGACGGGTCTCAAGAATATGCTGCGTCTCAGAATATGAGTGTCAGGAAGTAACCTTCGGACGTCCTTCGGGGCGCGCCGATCGTTATCTCCGACGACATTCTAAAGTAGACGGGTCTCAAGAATATGATGCGTCTCAGAATATGAGTGTCAGGAAGTAACCTTCGGACGTCCTTCGGGGCGCGCCGATCGTTATCTCCGACGACATTCTAAAGTAGACGGGTCTCAAGAATATGATGCGTCTCAGAATATGAGTGTCAGGAAGTAACCTTCGGACGTCCTTCGGGGCGCGCCGATCGTTATCTCCGACGACATTCTAAAGTAGACGGGTCTCAAGAATATGCTGCGTCTCAGAATATGAGTGTCAGGAAGTAACCTTCGGACGTCCTTCGGGGCGCGCCGATCGTTATCTCCGACGACATTCTAAAGTAGACGGGCCTCAAAGTCTCAAGAATATGATGCGTCTCAGAATATGAGTGTCAGGAAGTAACCTTCGGACGTCCTTCGGGGCGCGCCGATCGTTATCTCCGACGACATTCTAAAGTAGACGGGTCTCAAGAATATGATGCGTCTCAGAATATGAGTGTCAGGAAGTAACCTTCGGACGTCCTTCGGGGCGCGCCGATCGTTATCTCCGACGACATTCTAAAGTAGACGGGTCTCAAGGTCTCAAGAATATGCTGCGTCTCAGAATATGAGTGTCAGGAAGTAACCTTCGGACGTCCTTCGGGGCGCGCCGATCGTTATCTCCGACGACATTCTAAAGTAGACGGGCCTCAAAGTCTCAAGAATATGCTGCGTCTCAGAATATGAGTGTCAGGAAGTAACCTTCGGACGTCCTTCGGGGCGCGCCGATCGTTATCTCCGACGACATTCTAAAGTAGACGGGTCTCAAGAATATGCTGCGTCTCAGAATATGAGTGTCAGGAAGTAACCTTCGGACGTCCTTCGGGGCGCGCCGATCGTTATCTCCGACGACATTCTAAAGTAGACGGGCCTCAAAGTCTCAAGAATATGATGCGTCTCAGAATATGAGTGTCAGGAAGTAACCTTCGGACGTCCTTCGGGGCGCGCCGATCGTTATCTCCGACGACATTCTAAAGTAGACGGGTCTCAAGAATATGATGCGTCTCAGAATATGAGTGTCAGGAAGTAACCTTCGGACGTCCTTCGGGGCGCGCCGATCGTTATCTCCGACGACATTCTAAAGTAGACGGGCCTCAAAGTCTCAAGAATATGATGCGTCTCAGAATATGAGTGTCAGGAAGTAACCTTCGGACGTCCTTCGGGGCGCGCCGATCGTTATCTCCGACGACATTCTAAAGTAGACGGGTCTCAAGAATATGCTGCGTCTCAGAATATGAGTGTCAGGAAGTAACCTTCGGACGTCCTTCGGGGCGCGCCGATCGTTATCTCCGACGACATTCTAAAGTAGACGGGTCTCAAGAATATGATGCGTCTCAGAATATGAGTGTCAGGAAGTAACCTTCGGACGTCCTTCGGGGCGCGCCGATCGTTATCTCCGACGACATTCTAAAGTAGACGGGCCTCAAAGTCTCAAGAATATGATGCGTCTCAGAATATGAGTGTCAGGAAGTAACCTTCGGACGTCCTTCGGGGCGCGCCGATCGTTATCTCCGACGACATTCTAAAGTAGACGGGTCTCAAGAATATGATGCGTCTCAGAATATGAGTGTCAGGAAGTAACCTTCGGACGTCCTTCGGGGCGCGCCGATCGTTATCTCCGACGACATTCTAAAGTAGACGGGTCTCAAGAATATGATGCGTCTCAGAATATGAGTGTCAGGAAGTAACCTTCGGACGTCCTTCGGGGCGCGCCGATCGTTATCTCCGACGACATTCTAAAGTAGACGGGTCTCAAGAATATGCTGCGTCTCAGAATATGAGTGTCAGGAAGTAACCTTCGGACGTCCTTCGGGGCGCGCCGATCGTTATCTCCGACGACATTCTAAAGTAGACGGGTCTCAAGAATATGATGCGTCTCAGAATATGAGTGTCAGGAAGTAACCTTCGGACGTCCTTCGGGGCGCGCCGATCGTTATTATCTCCGACGACATTCTAAAGTAGACGGGCCTCAAAGTCTCAAGAATATGATGCGTCTCAGAATATGAGTGTCAGGAAGTAACCTTCGGACGTCCTTCGGGGCGCGCCGATCGTTATCTCCGACGACATTCTAAAGTAGACGGGTCTCAAGAATATGATGCGTCTCAGAATATGAGTGTCAGGAAGTAACCTTCGGACGTCCTTCGGGGCGCGCCGATCGTTATCTCCGACGACATTCTAAAGTAGACGGGCCTCAAAGTCTCAAGAATATGATGCGTCTCAGAATATGAGTGTCAGGAAGTAACCTTCGGACGTCCTTCGGGGCGCGCCGATCGTTATCTCCGACGACATTCTAAAGTAGACGGGCCTCAAAGTCTCAAGAATATGATGCGTCTCAGAATATGAGTGTCAGGAAGTAACCTTCGGACGTCCTTCGGGGCGCGCCGATCGTTATCTCCGACGACATTCTAAAGTAGACGGGTCTCAAGAATATGCTGCGTCTCAGAATATGAGTGTCAGGAAGTAACCTTCGGACGTCCTTCGGGGCGCGCCGATCGTTATCTCCGACGACATTCTAAAGTAGACGGGCCTCAAAGTCTCAAGAATATGATGCGTCTCAGAATATGAGTGTCAGGAAGTAACCTTCGGACGTCCTTCGGGGCGCGCCGATCGTTATCTCCGACGACATTCTAAAGTAGACGGGTCTCAAGAATATGATGCGTCTCAGAATATGAGTGTCAGGAAGTAACCTTCGGACGTCCTTCGGGGCGCGCCGATCGTTATCTCCGACGACATTCTAAAGTAGACGGGCCTCAAAGTCTCAAGAATATGATGCGTCTCAGAATATGAGTGTCAGGAAGTAACCTTCGGACGTCCTTCGGGGCGCGCCGATCGTTATCTCCGACGACATTCTAAAGTAGACGGGTCTCAAGAATATGCTGCGTCTCAGAATATGAGTGTCAGGAAGTAACCTTCGGACGTCCTTCGGGGCGCGCCGATCGTTATCTCCGACGACATTCTAAAGTAGACGGCTCAAAGTCTCAAGAATATTCTGCGTCTCAGAATATGAGTGTCAGGAAGTAACCTTCGGACGTCCTTCGGGGCGCGCCGATCGTTATCTCCGACGACATTCTAAAGTAGACGGGCCTCAAAGTCTCAAGAATATGCTGCGTCTCAGAATATGAGTGTCAGGAAGTAACCTTCGGACGTCCTTCGGGGCGCGCCGATCGTTATCTCCGACGACATTCTAAAGTAGACGGGTCTCAAGAATATGATGCGTCTCAGAATATGAGTGTCAGGAAGTAACCTTCGGACGTCCTTCGGGGCGCGCCGATCGTTATCTCCGACGACATTCTAAAGTAGACGGGTCAAAGTCTCAAGAATATGATGCGTCTCAGAATATGAGTGTCAGGAAGTAACCTTCGGACGTCCTTCGGGGCGCGCCGATCGTTATCTCCGACGACATTCTAAAGTAGACGGGTCTCAAGAATATGCTGCGTCTCAGAATATGAGTGTCAGGAAGTAACCTTCGGACGTCCTTCGGGGCGCGCCGATCGTTATCTCCGACGACATTCTAAAGTAGACGGGTCTCAAGAAGAATATGCTGCGTCTCAGAATATGAGTGTCAGGAAGTAACCTTCGGACGTCCTTCGGGGCGCGCCGATCGTTATCTCCGACGACATTCTAAAGTAGACGGGCCTCAAAGTCTCAAGAATATGCTGCGTCTCAGAATATGAGTGTCAGGAAGTAACCTTCGGACGTCCTTCGGGGCGCGCCGATCGTTATCTCCGACGACATTCTAAAGTAGACGGGTCTCAAGAATATGATGCGTCTCAGAATATGAGTGTCAGGAAGTAACCTTCGGACGTCCTTCGGGGCGCGCCGATCGTTATCTCCGACGACATTCTAAAGTAGACGGGTCTCAAGAATATGATGCGTCTCAGAATATGAGTGTCAGGAAGTAACCTTCGGACGTCCTTCGGGGCGCGCCGATCGTTATCTCCGACGACATTCTAAAGTAGACGGGCCTCAAAGTCTCAAGAATATGATGCGTCTCAGAATATGAGTGTCAGGAAGTAACCTTCGGACGTCCTTCGGGGCGCGCCGATCGTTATCTCCGACGACATTCTAAAGTAGACGGGCCTCAAAGTCTCAAGAATATGATGCGTCTCAGAATATGAGTGTCAGGAAGTAACCTTCGGACGTCCTTCGGGGCGCGCCGATCGTTATCTCCGACGACATTCTAAAGTAGACGGGTCTCAAGAATATGCTGCGTCTCAGAATATGAGTGTCAGGAAGTAACCTTCGGACGTCCTTCGGGGCGCGCCGATCGTTATCTCCGACGACATTCTAAAGTAGACGGGTCTCAAGAATATGATGCTGCGTCTCAGAATATGAGTGTCAGGAAGTAACCTTCGGACGTCCTTCGGGGCGCGCCGATCGTTATCTCCGACGACATTCTAAAGTAGACGGGCCTCAAAGTCTCAAGAATATGATGCGTCTCAGAATATGAGTGTCAGGAAGTAACCTTCGGACGTCCTTCGGGGCGCGCCGATCGTTATCTCCGACGACATTCTAAAGTAGACGGGTCTCAAGAATATGCTGCGTCTCAGAATATGAGTGTCAGGAAGTAACCTTCGGACGTCCTTCGGGGGCGCGCCGATCGTTATCTCCGACGACATTCTAAAGTAGACGGGTCTCAAGAATATGCTGCGTCTCAGAATATGAGTGTCAGGAAGTAACCTTCGGACGTCCTTCGGGGCGCGCCGATCGTTATCTCCGACGACATTCTAAAGTAGACGGGTCTCAAGAATATGCTGCGTCTCAGAATATGAGTGTCAGGAAGTAACCTTCGGACGTCCTTCGGGGCGCGCCGATCGTTATCTCCGACGACATTCTAAGACGGGTCTCAAGAATATGATGCGTCTCAGAATATGAGTGTCAGGAAG
>JAANDG010000903.1:0-39435 GCA_036852015.1 Pelodera strongyloides | reverse complement strand
TGAACGTGCAAATTTGTCAGACAAAAACTTGATTTTCGTGCCGTTATTAAACTGGCAATTCCCTATTATGAGCGAGCAGATGTGTGTTTGTTGCAGGTGCCACAAGGCATAGATTTTGTAGACTCTAATATATACCGTACACTTTTCCAGCTTTTAAATTATCTAGATGAATAATGTATTTGGGTGTTTTACCTGTATCCCTCGAATTTTTCGCATGCGAAACTCTTTACAGTTCTAATTGCCGACAGAACCTCTTCGGCTACATCATTGGCCTGCGCAGTGGCATTCATTGCATCTTCAGAGAGTTTCTGAAATCAAGAGCATAGAAAAACATTTTCTAGACTTAATGTAAAGTGTGTTTAGTGTGGTATCCCATGTTGCATGTTTAAAGCGAAATACCGATCGGGTTTTGAAACGCATCGTGGACAACTGAATTCTTACGTATTTATGCTAATTTGTTCGAATTTAGCTCGATTTTTATTTTTATTCGCTGCATACGCTGCATAAGAATGCTGGTCTATTCGATGTGTTTCAAAAACCGGCCGGCATTTCGCCTGAATACTGATTAAATATTGACTATTTTTCATCGTCCATTTGATTGTATTTCAACAAAACCCTGATGCGTACGTTTCACAAACCACGTGACACACCAGTTTGATTACAAATAAATCAGGTAGCTTACATCGTAGTACACTCCAAACACCTTGGACAACAGAAAGATAATTGGGATTGCAATGATTGTGATCATTGACAATTTCCACGACAATGTGAACATGAAGATGACGGAGCCGAACAACATTGTCACGTTTCTGAAAGCGGAAAATCTGTTCAGCAGAAAATGGAAAGTAGAATGTCGAATTTCAAAACACCGCCAGAAAGCCGAAACCCGATAGGCGACGTTCGAAGGCCGTAAGTCGAAAGCAGAAAATCGGACACCGAAGACCGGCTGCTTGATCCTAAATTACGTTAGGGCGCCGCGTACTATATGGAGATTAATTTGACTTCCCACCTGGTCAAAACATTCATATAGAGAGACAGCGTATTGGACATTGTCTGGCAATCAGCAGTAAGTCGAGAGCAAACTTCTCCTGAAACGACAATGAATGTTAAAGTGATATAGCATCTGGGTTTGAAAGTATACTGTATGTTCATGACTTCCTTTCCATTATGTTCCCATAAGGGCATAGAAATTCGCCAAACATGGAGAGCAATTCCGAAACAAGGCTCAAACACAAGCTCGATACCTGTTTTGTTGAGATCAAAGAATCCAATTTCCTGTTTGACAATTGATCGGAAGAGATCATTTCTGATCTGTCGGTCGATACGGGCTTGAGAGTAAGTGAAGGTTCCACCACGAAGACCACCGAATAAAGTACTGTAATTAATACGGATAATGATTCGAGGAATTAAAACTACTGTAACATTGTCTACCAGTCTTTGAACCGTGATGATTGCTTTGAATTTTGAACTACGGTGTCAACCACTACACCTCGTTATGGTGAGACCATATCAGGACGGGGCAAATTCACTGGCGAAACACGATAAAAGTGGGCGCGGCGCATTCGCCCTATCTTCGCCATATTTTCGCGAAAGCGTACTAAAAGCTCTCGCCAAAACCTGCGAGAGTCTGGGCAAGATCTAGAACCGCCCAATTTTTCGCCGCGCATCCAAGCGTTGGCTTGCCTCCCAGCATGCGGCATAATGTGGAGTAGCGCAGATTCCTTTTCTACTAGCGCAGCAAACAACACCGCATGAGAAGCTGAGCTTCTTGAATGTGCTCAGCCTGTGTGTGTTTCTCTCTTTTCGTGTAAATTTACATTTGATGCTGTTTTTTTTTCGTTTTCTAAATAAAGAGTTTAATATATAACAAAGGCCTCATTGTACATAAATGGACAGATTTTGACTTTTAAATATTGGGAACAAAATCTTTTCGCTGTTACTAATTTTCCAATAAGATAAGCCGCTCACCCGCAGAATGACAGAACAGACATGATGAGCACAGTTCTGTGTAATCTTTCATAACTTGCTTGGTCTCCAAATACGGCTGATACAACTTCTCCTGTATAATAGGGAATGAAGACACGCGCTGAAAAAAGAAACGATGTGCTGTTTCTCTAGATGTTACAAGTAGGAACTAGAAACTGTTGTGAAGCATGTAAGCATGTTCGTAGTAGGCTATCCTTTTGCTTACGTAGGTTTCGATGCATCTATATGTACTTCGATCATATTTCGTAGATCATGGGCTCGATTCCAACGTGCCCCAAACACTTAAAGGGTGAGGTCCACCTTAAATTGTGTCTGTTTTTTTTGTTTCTTTATTTTCTATAAGGATAATAAAAATATGGAATACAAAAAGTAGTGTTCAATTTCAATACTCACGAAGATATTGGGTGATAAAGTGGTGGATTGATCGGTCCGAAATGCAAAAAGGGCAATTGTCCTGGAGACAATTACCCTTTTTGCATTCGGGGCCGATCAATCCACCACTTTATCACCCAATATCTTTGTGAGTATTGAAATTGAACACTACTTTTTGTATTCCAAATTTTTATTATCCCTTATAGAAAAGAAAGAAACAAAAAAAACAGACACAATTTAAGGTGAACCGATCCCTTTAACTACTAGTATCTGGGAAGAAAGATTGTAAACTTCGAAATATCATTTTGTTTCGTGAAAGAAAACTCACATAATGAATATAGAAATAGGAATGAGAAGGCCACCGAGTAGTATCTCCACTCTCGTCCCATATAACCGAATAGACGGAAAAGAAGCTTCATCGTCTCCCGTTGTTCTGCCAGCTTTTTCTGTTCCTCCTAGAAAATCTTATCCATTATTAAAAGATTCAAATCATTTGACTTTGTACTGACTTAAACCGCACAATGACTAACGAAGTCTCATCTTGAATGAAGCACTGTTTTTTTCTTGTTGTTAAGTTTACCTTATCTATCCTTTGGTAAAGACAGCTAAGGCTAAGGTAAAGAGTAAAGGTTTTTTGCAATAATTGTTTGATACACTAATAGCTAAGGTGTTACCGGTTCTACTTTAAAAAAATGTTATTTTGCATTTTTTTTTAGTTTCTCTAGGATTATTAGTTTTAGATTGATTTTTTTACATAGAACTGGTAGAACGTCAACATAATATTGTCGTGTGCACGTGTTTCTTGATGCACTAGTAATAGAAAATTCTATTTTTATTTCTGGTACTTTCACTGGAAACAGCCGCGCTCCATTTCGTGACGGTTTTCAGAGAAAAGGACCAGTTCGTGACCAGTTCGTGACCAACGCACGACCACTTCTCGACGGTTTTCGCGAAATAAAATTTTACCTCTCTCGCCCGCGCCTCTGCCTCTTGATCTCCAAACAAAGGTTCTGTTCCGTCTCCAGCAAATGAATCACGAACTCTCATGAAGACACTAGTCCAAATAACCTAATAAACGAAAAAAATAATAATCTTGGAAGAAAGGGCACTACAGGAAAACGGGATTATTGCTGCACTAGTCATAGAAAATTCTATTCTAAAAAGGCCCGTCACCAAATGATTTTAACCGAAAAAAAAGCATTTGGTGACTGGTTCGTGACCATGACCAGTTGATGACGGTTTTCGATGAAACTTGGTCACCACATGGACAGGAATAGGTCACCAAATGGGTGTGCCCACTAAGTAACCAACATAACATTTTCCTACTAACTACTGCAACTACAGTAGTACCCTATATAATTGTTGCGCGTTGGGTAAGTGGATTCATTCACATTACAACTGCGCAACATTTTCAGATCTAGAGTTTTTGTATAGAAGTATATGTAGTCTTACAATTAGTTACAAGCTTTACGCTCATAATAAATTGCTGGAATTCAAGCTGTATTTATGTACGTAAATCTGTTGTAATTATTTGAAAAGTGAAGTCAATCCAGTTTTGGGCGGTATTTGGTCTCTATTTGGTCACCCACCTGAACAAAGATCGACGCAAGCATACACCAAACCATAAGTATCCAGTCTCCAATGGCCAATTTCAGGTTCGGATCTTCATAGAATGCGAGCAATTTGGATGGAGAGAAGGCCAGGATAATTAGCATAAAGGCGAACACCTGAAAGTATTTATTTTTCCATTGACCCATCCAGTTGAGTACCTAGTTTAGGATATCTAGTTGTAAATTGTTAAAGCAGTATAAAAGCCGGTTTTTGAAAAGGATTTTCGATGAGTGCATTCTCATTTAGCATGTGCAAATGATTATGAATAGAATAAAAAATCCGAGCTAATTCGAGTTCACATAGCACAAGCACAATTGAAAAGTTAAATTTGTAAACTTACAACATTGCTCAATTTGCCCGCAGCCTGACTGCCACCAGTGGGGGAAGCCCATACACCAACAGCTCCCCCGAGTAGAATACAGTCACGGATGAAAGCGGCTGCCTTAAAAATAGTTTTCATTTATATTTATTCTTGCTACATATACCATAATGTAAAATTTTAATATAATTCTTAGTTTTATATTGATTTACTCCTTCCAATTAAAAGCTTTTGCTGCGTAAAGCATGTCTTTCGGAATTTAATACCATCATCTTTCGATAAAAGGAAACTATTTGAGAACTTCATTCTCGTGAGCCTCCTCCTTTAATGTTAAAAGTTTATTTATTTATTTCCTTTGTTAGCGCGATAGCGCTAACATAGTTTGGGTTTACTCATTTATTTATTTTTCTAGCTCATGCGCTAAAGCAGGCAGAAAATTGGATTTTAAACTTTCTTTGGCTTCGAAGCGTTCAAACTTCAAACCCCATATTACTACACAGTTTGCAACCTATTTATTTATTCTTTTTCGAAACCAAAGTTTGCAGTTTGCAGTACTAGTGTTTCCATAATTGTTTAAACCCAACTTTACTAAATTACCAATTTTCCTTATCAGTAAAAATATCGCTGATTGCAGCAAGTATTTCTATTATTTTTTTTTGCTCCTAAAGATTAGAAGAGTCTGGGGGAAAGCCTTAATTTGCAAATGATTTTTGAAATTTGAATTTAAGAAGATACTCAGAAAAAAATCAATATTAAATTGCCATAGCTAATTAAACCAACCAAAGAGAAACAATATTACAGTACTAATGACACTACTAATTTACATTTGTATGATTATTTTTGGCCAGAGGAGTATCTGTATGACCTTTTGATTTTTTTTTGATAAAGAAAATAAGCTTTGATTCTAATTATCCTGAGAAGTTTGAGGCTATCATTACTAATTTTAATAAAAAAAAAATGATTATCCACTCTACGTAAAATCGACCCACCATAAAGTCCACAGGATTCACTGTAAACTTGTAGTTTTTCAAATCAAACCAATGGTATATATTGTCCATTGTGAACTCCTTTCCATTCCACATTAGACCCAACCAATTGACCTATAATTAACATAATTACAATAAGCCCAATTACCCTCTTGTTCGTTACGTTGTTGCACAAACGTTGTGGCTAAGGTTCCGGAATTCTAACTAAAATATTTAATATAGGTGTATACCCTTCCTTTAAGCTAAGCACAAGCAACAATATAGTACAGAGACTAATATGATAACGATTTGTACAGAGATAAATATATATTGGAAGGAAAAGTTTTTAGAGCTCCCCGTGCACTTACTTTGCGCACGTTACACAATAAACTAATTTCAATAGGCAAGTTCTCCTATTTTCACTCTTCCTGATTCGTCTGCTGACAAGTTTATTACGCCTAATTTGCACACTTTGTTTATACATTTCCATTTTTCTGTTTTACACAGTAATTTTATAGGAAAACCCACCGCGAGGTCGAGTAACATGAAGATTACAGCTATCGTCAGAGCTTGACGCCCTGTGTAGAACTCGGACATTTTTGAATGGAAATGCCCGGTTGATCACCCTGAAATACTGGGAAGATGTAAAAAAAAAAACGTTCAGCTTATTGGTTATTGAACAAGCGAGCTTTTTAGGTTTACATCGGCCACCTAGCCCTAGCGCAATCTTACATTATATTGTTTTAATAAGTAGATTACTTATCATGCAATCATGCTCGTGAAGGGAAATACAGAGAGTCTTAAAGGAAATATAGCATACAAGTCTAACTGTCTAACTAATAAAAAACTGAACATCAACTATAAGAGTAAGTGCACAGGAATAAATAAATCGTTAAGAAAAATATTAAAACATATTTTTTCGGCGTTTGATCGTTTTGCTACTCGCTTCGAACAGTGGGAGGAAAGATAACGATATAACTGATAACTTATCTAGAATACCCTTAGAAACACCGAAATCTATTCAAAGAAAAAGATTTTTATGGCTCTGAAAAAGCGACGAATTCTTTAAAATGGATTACTTTAACTAATGTATTCTTTTTGAAATTGTAAGCACTGTGCTTACTTACTAGATTAGTTTGACCACTACGAGTTTCTCATCAAGAAACCCATATTAAATTCAGCAAGGTACAACAACCGGTTTTTGAAGCGTATGTTGGTATGTTGGAACACTGTATCATTAAATATAGGTTTTACAAATCAGCTGTTGCTTCACTTTAATCTTTACACTATTTTCTTTGTAAATACATAGACACTTTAAAAGGTTCGAGATTATATCAATCTGAGTTTGATTCAGCGTATTTATCCCTCCATAGTCCACATCTGTAAGAAATTTCGTATCGAGAGCGTCGAAATAACTTGTCATGTCCAGCTCCTCGAGTTGCTGAAAATACATAATATATTACGATCATGAAATGATATTCGTATGTAAACTAGGCCTTTCAAGACAGAAAGACATGTCCGGTATTGAACTTTCAACATGTCTCTGGATACCAACGCGAAACTTTGACCGGTGCGCGGCCTACATAAGCAAATGGGCCCAGTTGTGGCGGCCTGGGCATTTCGGGCCTGGTGTAGGCCGCTTTAGGCTGGGCCCGAAGGAGGGCTAAGGACGGCGATCTTCAACTTACGTGTGTTTTTTTGTTCACCTGCACCTGGTATAGACTGGGTCCACATCAGACGCAACAGCCGCCCACCTTTTCTGTGTCCCTTGACTCAGTTTGTCCTTTATTAGCGAGGTAGGCGAAGTGTAGGCGGCCCATCTTTTTCGGGCCCAGTGAAGGCCACGCACCGGCCAAGTTCCCTTAGTGACTCAGTGCATTTGCTCGAATTTAGCTCGATCCGTGAGGGAAACAAAATCCACATAATTGACCTGTATTTACTCAGGTTGTGAAGCTATAAAGCAAGCTACATTCCCGTATGCAAATTTCTGAGCCCGTTGGAAACGTAAGGATAGAAGAAGTCACATATATGGCGTCGGAAATCCATGGGAGTGCACCAGTATACATAGTATTTCATGAACTACGCACAATACAGCTTGACTACTTTTGCGAATCAACGGTTCCTAACTGTGCTGCCTTGTAGACAATATCAGCGTCTTCGTTTAATCTTTTCTAATGTGGTGAATTTTCGAATTTTTTCACAAGTAACTGAAGTGTAATCACTTCTTACAATGAGTGGAGACACTTTTTTTAACCCGCGAAGCGCCTACAGTAGCCTGCTTTCGCAGCGAATTCGGCAGTGGATTTTTTTTCGCTAGCGGCTTTGCCAAACATCGCTGTATATTTGTTTTGATATAATTGGTTGGTTCGGATGGCCGAGCAAAGTTACTAATTGAGAAAGGGGAGCAATAAAGAGTGAGAGAGAAAGGGACAGAGAGGGTGAGAGGGATACAAAGAAATAGACGTAGAGATAGAAGAAGAGAGAGATACCAAATGATGTGAATGATAATAATACACACATGGCGGTGATTTCCCCGAAAATGTCTTTGACACCTTTCGTTTAATGAAATTTCAAGGTGAAATTTAGAAAACGTGCACTTTACTGTTCACGGAACAACCACTTTGCAACAATCACCGGTAAAGTGTAAAGTGTCGAGTAACTTACATCAAGGAAACTGCCCGGTTGCGCGCGCGGCGCCCATATGGCCCAAGGGAATGCGCGGCGGTAATATGGCGTAATCGCAGAGCAATTTCTGAAGAGCAAGCAGGATTCCACAAAGGTGCGCCATAGGTGCAGCCCAGGTGCCCATTGGTGTCGCATGTGCGCCATAGGTGCGCCGCAGGTGCGCCCCAGTGTTCCTACATGCGGCATACGTTCATACCGAGGAAACGACTGAGTCCGCAATAGTAAAAACCGTATGCAGTATTAAACGCCGTATCAGCGCCCGTGCGAAATACACAGGGAAATAATTGTCTTTATTTCATGGATTTTTTTATTCGATGTACAATGTTAGAAACCATAGACCATAGAGCAATCGTCGAACCTGCGCGATTCTATTTTATTTTCAATAAACCCTAGATACATATGTCTTGTTTTCTTATAGTAAAATTAGTCAAGCTGCGCGCTCGCCGCAACAATTACGCCAAAATCAAAGAACGATCTGATGTTTTATTAGCGAACTTGCACGAGAAATATAGAGAGAAAGTGAGAGTTCTGTCGGTGACAAACCATGCATTTTCAAGAAATGATACTTCTTTCAACTCCATCATGTGTGATCTATGAACTAATCAGCTGGCGGATGAGATTGCTAAACTATTCTACAAATATTCTACAAATAAGAAGAACCATAATCATTGCATAATTTTTTACCATTTAGGAGGACAAAAAAGTTACGCCAAAGGATAACTGTTGGAACCGACTTCGCGAGAAGAACCAACCTACACTTTTAAATAGTTTAAAGGGAGAGGCCCACGAGAAAAAAGATTTCCTCAATTTACTTGCACAGAATGTCCGGAATTTCAGAAATGTTACTGTGAAAACCGCATTTCTTTGCACCTAGAACTCACAGAGTTATTCCCCGGCAAACAGTTCGGCCAGGTACCATAGTCAGGAAGGTTAAAATACGTTTTTACGGTTTATATGCATCCATTAGCATTCTTTATCTACGTGATAATTGTCAAACGAATGAAGAACATTGCTACCATTATAATAAAGCGTTTCCAATTACTTAAATACCCTAAAAGAGCAAAGTTGATTCTGACTACGGTACATGGCCGAACAGTTTGCCGAGGTATAACTCTGCGAGTTCTAGGCGTAAAGAACAGCGGTTTTCACAGTAATATTTCTGAAATTCCGAACATTCTGTGCGAGTAAATTAAGAAAGACTTTTTTCTCGTGGGCCTCTCCCTTTAAGAGTTTAAGTAACTGCAACCAAACCCGTAGGGTGGGTGTAGTAAAATATGCAAATGCATTTTTACACAGATTGACAGATGGGTTTAAACTTGAAATTACAGTATTTTTAATTTTTACTAGAAACAGTGCCTACTTCATCAGAAGAATTTAATGATAGTTTATCTTTGCATTCTCAGCTTACTAACTTCTATTTGGTGATTTCTCTAGCAATAATATTTACTTCACTATTTGCAAATATTAATGTCTTATTCTCCTCAATAATATAGTCTCAAAGTGAGGTCTGCCCCCAAAAACAGTCTCTGGCTCCCGTCCAAGTCGGCACTTATTTTGTCGCTGACAGACTGTTGAATCTCCGCGAAGTTCGTTATAAATAGACAGACGTTTCTCATGATTATCTTTATCATCAACCTCTTTTTCTCTCTTTCTCATCTAAACGCTCACTCTCTCTCTCACTTTGCCATCTCTATCTCTCTCAACCGGTGTGATAGAATAGATCTTTATTATCAACCTTTTTCTCTCCTACCTCTCGTAGCTCTTGGTCTATCTCTCATATTTCTATCTATGTTACTCCCAAACTGACTAGATTCTTAGTGTTGATCCACTGTCTTCGTCCACGGACAACATGTATTTCAAAAATGCGCGTGTCTCTTTTTCTCTAAACTCTCCAAACTCTCCGCCTGCCTATATAAGGAAAATGGTGGAATCCCCCAAAGCAAACCTTGAGGTTCTCACGATTACGGTGAGCCAGCTCTGAATTTGCACATACGACCAATTTGCATACTACCAAGTTCTCTTTGTCTACCCAAGCCTCCCAACCTCCATATTAAAATGACAGTACCTATTGCTGGATGTGCCAAAAAGCCCCTTGATTCCAAGCCCTCTGAACAGCCTCATCTCTTGCGTCTCTCAGGCACAACCTTCCGTCTAATCGTCTTTATTCTCTACGTCTCCATCTCGGCCACGGTCGTTCTGATGTATTATGCCGATCCGTCGACTACGAGGTTTGCCATTGCTGGAATTACTATACTACTTCAATTCACAACGCTACCATTTGTAATACCTACAATACTACGATCTGAAGATAACGATTTTGTTGTTCGATTTGAAACATCTGCGAAGTCGGATACAAAGACAAGCGAGAGGATATGGGTGACTACAGGCAGTGACTCTATGATTGTTTAGAAATATTATTAGCGTAGAATCATAAGGATTGTACAGTGACACCTTTACTTCAATTAATGACTTATTCCCCTCAGATTTTGAACATTTAAATTTTTCGTACGTGTTGTATTTTGTATTAGTTACCCCATAACTTTTGGTTTTCATTAGTTTTATGATTTATACACACGTGTGTTTGTAAATAGGACAAAGTCAATTTTTAAAATAAGTGTGACTCTACCTATAATGACTATAATCGTAGAATAATAACTCTTTTTATAGGTTAGTACCAATTAATTACTCCTACAATGATCTCAGTGTAAATATTGTTCTTTTTATGCAACTATATACTTTTAGTTACTGTTTCTAAGACTCTACATGAACTCTCTAAAGTCTAAATCAGGGATAACCATTAGAAGAAATTTAATTTTAGGAACAATTAATTAATGTACTAAAATGTAAAGTCTATTGACGGGTATATTCAAACGCAAGTAAATATTCTACTTTTTATTTTTTGCTTTATTATGTGCTGATTTTGCTGCCTTGTCGAAGAAAATGACGACACAAAACACCAACTAGTTATACTTAATCACATACAGTACAAAGAAGACAATTTGAAGAACGACCAGTCATAAATTTACTTTACACTGAGCACATGTAAACAACAGTGGAGAGAAAACGTAAACATATGTACTTAGAAACAAATTTCGTTTTCAATTGATTGGGCACGAGAATTTACTTCTGAAGAGAAGGCTTTTACCTGAAAAAATGTCGTCGGATGGTTCTAATTATGCGTATTACGCAAACAGCGCATAAATACTTTTTCTTTATTTCTGTGGGGACAGTATTTACATTGGCATAAATACATCAATCTTTTACGAGAGTGCGCCTCTATTCAAGGGGATTCAACTTCAAATTCAAATTCAAAATTTGCTTATGACATGTTCCGCAGAGGCCCTGAGCAGTAGGCGGCGAGTTGCAGATGACAAATAGCTCGACGTCTGGCTCAAAAACAAATTGTACACCTGAAGAAGCGGTCGATAGCCAATGTTTCAACATAAAGATCTAGTGAGTGACCAGTGACCCGTCCATTTGGTGGCCATTGAGAGATCAAGTTGTGTTCTCTGATTTCTGTGAATACAAATAACATAATCAACTACTAGGAACTTGTTTGCTCGTACTGTACTATAAACTGAAAAATACTTCCAGTTCCCCTTTTATCTACTCCAACGCATAAAAAAGGTTGTGGCACAAGTGCGCCATACATGCGCCGACTGGAATTGTACACACTTTTGTTTTGTGCGGTGACTACCGAAACCCAAATAAGCATTTATTCATAATTCAAATTAGTGCTCAACAGCCATGTTATGCCCTGTCCATGTTTGCGATTCGCACTTGCGAAAATGACAAATGCCTGTCCATGTTCAGGCCATTTTACATGAATGTCAAATGCCTACCGTAACCCATGCGAATGACGCGTTTGACATAGTCCCGCAACGAAAGTGTATCAGATCCGTACTATTTGAAATAGATCTGTACTATTTTGAAATAGATCCATACTAGATGCAAAATCGCTGCGGGACCTTGTCATTGACATTGACTCGAACATGGACAGGCATTTGTCATTTTCGCAAGTGCGAATCGCATACATGGACAGGCCATTAATGCCTGTATAATAAAGGTTAAGTCTTGGTTAATTGTTCGTATGTCCGGTGTATGTCTCCTTTTCTTTTCACACAGTCTTGCAAATACAATTGCCTAGTCGCTCATTATCACAAATATCGTCGTTCCACAGTCCAGGATTGCTTTTTGTCTCGGTGGTTAACTGAAAGTATTATGACATAGGGGTTCGTGAAGCGGTTGTTGCGCATATACGGTTGGTGCGCAGCGAGGTATGGCGCAAAAAGATCGTGAGCCCGCGTCGGGCGGAGGCTGGGCGATGAGTTAGGGTAGTGGAGAGCTGTAGTCACATATCGTTTTCGCATCTTCGCGTCGCGACGTACAGGTTACGTTTATCAGCAACAAATACTTACGAAAGCACATCCTTCATCTCCAAATGAAGGGTTAATGGAACCGGTCATGTCCCAGTTCTCAAAGTCGGTGGGCGATCCGTCCCTAGAAAAGCATAGCAATATATTTTCTTGTAAGGGCAATGTTTACCATATTAATGCGTTCTACCGTATACGCATACGAAACAATTCAATGTAATGTATGGCAGTTATCAGCTTCCGTAATTTGGGCTTCCGAGTATGAAAAAGTCCACCGTTTACGCATTTTGGAACTACACGAGAAAATTTACAGTCAGAAGTAACTGAGGACAATTTTTTTCATGAGTGCATAAACTCCTGAATGACTCCTCCCATGTACATATTTGTTTGCAGCGTGACACATTTTCTATGTCTCTAATGCAATCATTTTGGTGAATATAAACAAAGTCCAAGGTGCACAAAAAGTGTCTGACCAGGAGTATGGAGCAGGAAAACGAACGATTTTTTTTGCGCACCCACCCACCACCTATGCCAATTATTCTTCATTGCTAACAAGGAGGACACTCACGTCCACCAATAATAGTCTTCCCTTTGAGGATTCCGTGCCTGTGCTATATCTGCATCATAGCCAGTGCTATTCAGGTACATTCCGAGGTGAGCAAGACGAGTGCCGTTTGGGGTAAGTTGGTGTGAGATATCTGCAATTGCACATATCATAGCAATGTAGAACGCTTAAAGGGTCAGGCCCATCTCAAATGAATCCTATTTTTGGTGATTCCATCTGAGTCTCCATGTCAAATATAGTAGGATACGATATTTTTCTAATTTTCAAGAGCAAAATTCACGCAGTATTCAGCAATTTACCATTGCCAGTCATACCCAGCTATCTATCGCAGTTGGCACGCCCATTCGCACTGATTGACCGATATCGCAATTGCCACGCCTAATAGAGCATATTGCCCCCCACTATGGAAATCAACTACTTTTTACGATCCAAAATTTTGATAGAATTCATAGTTTTATATTGATTTACTCCTTCCAATTAAAAGCTTTTGCATTGTAAAGCATGTCTTTCTGAATTTAAGACCATCATCTTTCGATAAAAGGAAACTATTTGAGCACTTCATTCTCGTGAGCCTCCTCCTTTGAGCGACAGTTTACGTTTACAGAGCGTAAGTCGTCGTTGTCAATCCAGTTGGAAAATTAAAGGTCGGCGAACAATTATTACTGGTTGCTTGCACCGACCGGGTGGTAAAAACGGTATCAGGTGGAAAATTGGGAAGGTTTCTTGGATCAGTGCTGGCCACCCATTCCGTAATCAAAGATGGCCGATCTCTGGAGCGCAGAGACCAGACTACTTCGGTAGACCAGAGCGGACCGCAGGCACCCCTTCGGGGCCCTGAAGAACAGTCCTAGCTTTAACCTTTTTTTTAACCTTTAATTTTAAGTAGTTAGTCTTACTGTATAATGCGTCATTTTCATGTTGTGAATGTATGCTGATCATAGTGAGATTCCTTGCTTTGCACCGTTCCTCACAACTTGTATAATTTTCATTGTGATCATACACTTCGACGCGACTTCCGTTCAAGTAGAAAGTGGTTAACAAATAGGGCACTGCTGAAATTAGAATTCAATTTTTTCAAACAAACAATTTTTTTTTTTAGGTTTGAGTTTCGTATGAAGGGGGAAAAACCGGCTGACATCCTTCATACAAAACTCAAACCCAAAAAAAAATGTATTTGAAAAAATTCACGATGACATGTTTAAAATGAATATGTTCAACATGAACAGAACCATGACTCCCGTACGACATATTATAGAAACTGGAAAGTGAAATAATTTACTACTATTATGCTCAGGACCTCTGCGGAACATGTCAAAGCAAACATTGAAATTAAAGTTGAAACCCTTTTATATTTATTTATATTAATTATAAACCAACATAACAGTTCATCAAGGGGAGAAGTAGTGCTTCCGTTGATCATTGCTGGGCACTCATTTCCTTCAAAACCATCGAAATCCCACAAAATATATTGTCCATATTGGGCAGAAGCTTGATCGGTCATGATACAATCATCAGGGTCTGGAATTTAGAGTTTATAGAAATTTGGGGACAAAACCGGACTGCAGGGCTCGTTTAGTTTCTGCTTTAATCCATTTTTTTAATGATACGATGTTTATAGAAAATAATAGAAAATGCTAGAAGGTGAATAGTCTCATGACAAAAAGTTCCGGAAGAACCTCGGAATACTATCTAACGCAGTTGTGTAGTTCACATTATTGAACAAAGCCACCTCGTGCTTATACATGTGTTAAAGGGATAGGTTCACCTCGAGTTGCACCTTTTTTTATAATTTATGTTGATAGTATGACCTATGACGGTCAAAATGCGAAAATTGCAGTAAATTTCCTTTGCTCCCCGTAGTAGGAGAGCTTGCTCAAAAAAAGCTAAACTACCTCGAATCTATAAAACAATTGGAGTACCGCAGCCATGGTATGTGGGAAATAGCGCAGCCGGGCTGGAGGTGCAGATATTGTTGTGATAGACAGAGGATGATAAAAGGGCCCTGTCTCCAGCCCGGCTGCGCTATTTCCCACATACCATGGCTGCGGTACTCCAATTGTTTATAGATTCGAGGTAGTTTAGTTTTTTTTGAGCAAGCTCTCCTACTACGGGGAGCAAAGGAAATTTACTGCAATTTTCGCATTTTGACCGTCATAGGTCATACTATCAACATAAATTATAAAAAAAGGTGCATTTCGAGGTGAACCTATCCCTTTAAGTCATTTGCCTATGCACATTAAAGGAGTATATGCAAATGACTATGCAGATGAATTTTTTTTGTAGCGATGCATTGTTCATATTTATATTCAAGTCAACCTTTCGGCATAAATCCCCGACAAAAGAAAGTCGCATTGTTGCGGTGTGTGAGGCACGTCCTTGCACATTTCATGACCAAGTCGGAATCTGTAGAGTCGATGGGGATACCGTAGCTGATGAAGAGTGCAGAGGACCCGGCACAACGCAGCATAGACGCAGAGATTATCAATAGCAGGTATAAGGTCTGAAATACTCAGTATATAAGGTCTGAAATACGTTATAAAAACCGGTGTTATATCGAAATACTCAGTAAAGCGATATAACTCCGGTTTTTATAACGTATGGTGGACAACTACATAGATTACATTCTCATATGTTGCGCGCAAAAAGAATTTAATTAGGCTGAAGACACGTAGTTATTTACATAAACTACATGTGATAGCGTCCAACGTATTTTTCAAAATCAGCTGTTATGCGTTACGGTATTCCGTTATTGTTAAGTTCAAGTTTTGTGGTATAGTACAGCGTTTGAACAAACCCATTGGTGCCCTGACCAAAAATGTATACACTTATTTACTTACATGGGACTGAGGTTTTATTTAATTATGAGTAAACCTTTATATGTATATTTATAGAATGAATGGGCAACCCACATATTTTTTCGTGTACACCAATTAGATGTAACAGGATCTTAGTTGCGCCTAATGCCACTACGCCAAGAATGAGTTTATATACCCAAAACGCGTGCGAATTGAAAGGAATACAATAGTGGACTTTGAAGTGGGACGGCACGTGGCTTGTGAACATGTAAATGTTGCTTCGCTTCACCTAGTAGTCGGAACTTCGGAACTCGGAACTGCATTTGGGCACTTCAGGTATAGAGTTATAATTTCACAAGTTTTCACTTATGCTTCGAAGCAATGAATATGTAAATAAATTACTTTCTTTAATACACTAGAAGCTATGAGAACTAACAACAAACCAACCTGCATTTGAAGAGCACTCGCTTGTGACGGACCTAGAGACTGACCCAAAACTTTCCATGACTTTTCTTCAAGCGCCTGTCGCCATAACGATTCGAACCACATTATTGCTAACAGTATCCCTCGCTAATGGCTTTTGACAGGTATAAATTGGCGAAGAAATAAGGAGAACGGACGCCCCCCGGACGCTACTGTTATTTTGTGCGCATGTTGCTTGGTTGTGCAGTAAACTTTTCGGTGACTTTCCTTCAAAACGACTATCGCCATAACGATTCGAACCACATTATTGTTGAAAGTAAACCTCGTTAATGGCTTTTGACAGGTATAAAATTATAGAAGAATATATTTTGTTCCGCAGAGGTCCTGAGCACAGCGGGAGTTCCAGATGACAAATTGCTCGACGTCTTCGGGCTAGGGCCAGGAGGGATCGCCCGTGATTCTCTCGCCGGGTGGTGGTTTCAGACTATTTCAGAGTGTCACGTGCCGAATGCATGTTTGTACATTGTCTGTGCACGACAAGACCTACACAGGAAAACGGTTTCCATATCCAAATGTTTTGTATGAAGATTTAGTTACGTTGGAATCGAACCCCAAATAAAGTTTATTCATAATCAACGGTAGCGTATTGTAACATAATGTTTTAAGCGTTCATCTCCTCGTTCTTTTCATAGGAATCCTTGCAAATACAATTGCCGAGTCGCTTGTTATCACAAATGACGTCGTTCCAGAGTCCAGGATTGCCCTTTGTCTCGGTCGTCAGCTGAAAGTGGTACGACATACGGTTTTAAGTAAAGGGACGTGTCCACCAAAATAAACCAATATTTATCAGTTGTTCGTAATTTGTATAAAGTTTGTCTATTACAATACATATAAACTAATTTTCAACAAGCTTCACATCGCTGAAGTTTATCTATCTTTTTTTGCGACATAATATACCGTAGGCAAAAAAAAGTTGCGCCCTTATATTCTTATCGCGTGCCCCGAGGGTACCTGGGTATCGGTCGATATATAGCCATATTCCCTCGGAACACACAATACGAAAATAAAGGTGCAACTGTTTTTTGAGTGCGCTATGTTATTCCGCAAAACGACGCAGAGAAACTTCAGCGGGGTGAAGCTCGTTGAAAATTAGTTTGTACATTTTGTAATAAATACACTTTATAAAATGATAAATACAGGTTTATTTCGGTGGGCCCGACCCTTGTTTAGCCTCTTAGCGTTTCTAGGCAATTATGTGCCACAATGTGCACTGGCAGCACACAATCCACAGGAAAACGCCGACTATACTTTTCACCAATGACCGTCATAGGCAAAAATAACAGGCAAAAAGATAATTTCTTATCTTCAACGTCTTACGTAGACACATCCTTCCGTACCGAAGGAAGGGTTGACAGCGCCCTTGGTCAAGTCCCAGTTCTTAAAATCTGTGGGAGATCCGTCCCTAGAAAAATATGGGAATTTCGTATTTTCTCGCAAAGCCCCTCAAATTATGAATGAATAAATAATTAACAGGAAATACTTACTTCCACCAGTAGTAGTTTTCTCGAGGAGGGTTATCTGCACTAGCCGCAGCAAATCCAGCGTTATCCAAGTACATACCCAGATGAGCTAGAAGCGGACCGCAAGGCGTAAGTTGGCTTGCGATATCTGAAATGAAAGGTAGTAACGTAATAGTCTCGCTAGCCATTTAGCGTAGTCTCGCTAAAAGCAATAATCGGCGCAAGGGTGGCGCGCGACGAAAACCTGGCGCTAGCTCTAGCTTGGCGCTAGCAAAGAAAGTTTGCTGCAATGCAAGTTGTCGGCGAAACTCCAGTTGGAAAATAACAAATTAACCACGCATTACCGTAATTTTAATTTAATTAATTGTCTTACTGTACAATGCATCGTTTTCCTCTTGCGAATGTATGCTGATCATAGTGAGATTCCTTGTTTTACACCGTTCCTCACAAGTTGTATAATTTTCATTGTGATCGTATACTTCGACGCGACTGTTGTTCAAGTAGAAAGTGGTTAGCAAGTAGGGCACTGCTGAAATTAGAATTCAATATAAATGGCGCAGAAAATGAGATAAAACAATGTGAATGACTCCGAAAATCATTTTATGATAAGAAAACCGTATTGTATTGACTTGAAAAAAATATTTTTTTTTTGATTATACAATCTAATTTATTACGGAAGATTTCCAAAATTTCCAAATTTTGAAATTAGCGTACAATCAAGTGGAACTCAGGTTTCTAAAGCAGTAGTGTACCTAGCTTGCGAAACGAATCGTGATGAATGCGTCTCAACATGTAATCTGTAAATTGTGCGCCGGAAGGACACCCAATTTGCATATGATATATATATGATATGCTTATCATATGCAATTTTCATAAACCAGGTACAATACTGTTTTAAACTAACACAATAGTTCATCAAGGGGAGAAGTAATGCTTTCGTTGATCATTTCTGGGCAATTGCCTTCAAAACCGTCGAAATCCCATAAAATATATTGTCCATATTGGGAATCGATAAAAGAAGCTTGATCGGTAAGTATACAGCCATCGGTTCCTGAAAATTTGAGGTTTAGAGAACAGAAATGTTATTAATATAGTTTTCCATAAAGCGGTATGACAGCCAGTTCCTGAAACATAGCATACGCTGGACGCTGCACTATCTTGCATCATATTTCATATTTACATACACACCATGGGAATATAGAGTCTTAGGTTCAAAAACCGTCTCTTACAATACACGTAATATTCATGTTTTTGTAAAACACGTTGCGTAGCATCTGATAATGTCTTACTAAGTTAACTTCATTTTCAAACCAACCGTTCATTATGAATCCCCTGCAGAAGAAAGTTGCATTGTTACTATGTGTGAGACACGTCACTGCACAATCCATGACCGAGTCGGAATCTGTAGAGTCGGTGGGGATACCGTAGCCGAGGAAGAGTGCAGACGACCCGACACAGTTGAGCATCGACGTAGAAGTTATCAATAACAGGTAGAAGGTCTAAAATACTCATGGCCATGATACGACATCCTGCCTTTCTTCAAAGAAAATTTGAGCACTTCCGGTATAGAGTGATAATTTCACAAGTTGCTATGAAATAATTAAAATTAAAATAAATTACATTCTTTAATAAAAAAAATCAAACGAACCTGCATTTGAAGATCACTCGCTTGTGACGGAACTAGACAATGATGATAAACTTTTGGATGACTTTTCCTCAAAGCGACTGTCTCCATAACGATTCGAACCACATTATTGCTGAAAATTACCCTCGTTTATGGCTTTTGACATAAAATTGGAGAAAAAATCTTTAAAAACAGAGGGGACGCACATTAGTTTTTTTTTGTGGAGGTTGCTTGTATTTGAATTGATACTGATGATGTTAAAGAGAAATGCTAGCCCCTTTGGAAAATTTGCATATGATAAACAAATCCTATGTATCGTATGCTAATTTTGTACGATCGTCCACGGCAATAGTACAAAATTAGCATAGGATACATAGGATTTGTTTATCATATGCAAATTTTCCAAAGGGGCTAGCATTTCGCTTTAAGAATATTATCATTTTTCTAGGTTTTAATTTGGGGATATTGTATCTTATTATATAAAGAGGAAGAGTTTGTTTGTTTGTGCATTTGTTCTACGTTTCAGTCGTTCGGTATAAATAAGCCAACTTTTCGCAACTCTCCAAATTTCACACGTCTACAAAGTCATTTATGATTGGGGAAACGAATAATATGAGTTTGGCTCTCCATTATGTAACGTTATCACCCTTTTTTACTTTTATTTACCCCTGCGGTTATTTTTAATGGCTTTAGTGGCTTTAGTACTTTCTCTTTTCTTTAATTTTCCATTTGCAGTATTTTCACCCTTTATCAACTGAAAGAATCATGCAACTGAAAATAAATTATTATTAGTCTAATTAATGGTACCATGCAAGTTTGCCATTGAAGGTGCTCTATGTAAAGCAGCGGGTTACACATCGTGAGCTAGCTTAGCTCAACAGGTAGAACGTTGGACTGTGAATCGAGATATCGAGGTCGAAGAAAATTAGTGTTGAAAACACCCACTAAGGAATATTATTACACAGACACAATGTAAAGACAAATTAATATTATTACATATCAATGATAGTCTTCACACTAACGTAAACAGTATTCGAGACAAACATAAACATATACACATAAATTCATTTTTAATTTATAGCGTTCAGATAATTTTTTGTGAGTGGAGACTTGCAACTTGCAAAAAAACTGTCACAGGAAATCCCTCGATCTCCAAACGTTTCAACATAACGATTTAGTAACCCGTCCATTTGGCGGCCACTTTGTGACCAAGTTGTTACCCTATTTTTTTCCGAATAGAAAACAATTACATAAACAGCTACTAGGAGTGTGTCTCTCTTGCAGTACTATAAACAAGCAAATTCCTACGCCAACACATAAAAAGGTTGCGCCAAAAGTACGCCGGCCGGCCTTGTGCAACGGACAAAAAACCAATTAATCTTTTATCCATAATTCAAAATAGTGTTTAACATCCACGCTTTAAGTGGCCGTATCTCCAGTGTCTATCTCCTTTTAATTTCCATATGAAGTCTGGCAAATACAATTTCCGGTTAGCTCGTTATTGCAAACTTCGTCGTTCCACAGACCAGGATTGTCATCAGCCTCAGAAGTCAACTGAAAGCGGTTTTTTGAGATACTATCCATTATGGGAGAAGATAAAGATGATCAAAATTGAAAGCGATTTGACGCGGTTTGTGACGCGATGCTGGAAATTTGTGTACCATTATGTGCATTGGAGCACGGAACGGTGCACTGAAATGCATCTAGTATATGTGATAAGCTCACAAACAACCGCCGTGTGTCTTGAATAATAGAGTAAACCCAGACTAGAAGTTTCACGAGCCTTAGCGGTCAACTGAATAGTGTGATGTGTGAAATTGAAAGCGATTTGACGTGGTTCAACTTTATAGTACGATGTACGTTTGCTGAAGAGACTGAGCCATTACCACTATAAAATTCTACAGTTGGCTTGGTTTGCGCGGATTGTTTGGGGTAAATAAATAAATATTTTTTTTTGGCTTCAGGAGCGTGCACCTTATTCCAGGGGTGGTACAATTCAGTTTCAAAGTAAGCCTATAAATCTTTTACGCTCAGAGAACGTGTAGCTTTGTTATGACTTTCTTATGACTTGTTCTGCATAGGTCCTGAGTTTCTGAGCATTAGGCGAGGAGTTCCAGATGACAAATTCTCCTGCGTTGCTCGTGAGAGAACCTTAGACACCTGCTCCCCTCCCCAAAAATTATGGCAAAAGACACTCCCAGGCCATATTCACCACTCAACCCATGGCGAATTCCCCATCTTTTTCTCTGCGTCTCTCACATTCTAGTGCTATTTTCTGTCCCCAGGGACTACTTCCCCGAGGGAATAGGAGTGGTGAATATGGCTTCAGTACTTACGAAAGCACATCCCTCGTCCCCAAAGGACGGGTTAATGAGCCCATTGTTGGTCAAATCCCAGTTCTTAAAATCTGTGGGCGATCCATCTCTGAAAACAAGCTCTATTATTTTCTTCAACATAAAAATCAACAAATAAAACAAGGTAGAATTTTTTATATTTCTTTTTCTGTAGTGCAGTCAAACAAACCATTAAAGGGACAGGCCCATCAAAGTAAACCTATAGTTACGATACGTCCATAGTGACTATCAAGCATTTTTATTACAATATATGCAAACTAAATTTCACATTTATTTGCCATGGGAAACTTTTTTCCTATGCGCTCAGATCAAATGTATACCGTAAAGCCGCAAATATCCTTGTCGTCAATGCAAATTTATCGTGAAATTATAATGCGATTAAAATTTGCATATGTAGCTTTGAAATCTGCAGTTTTATGGTATACATATGCGTGGAGCGCATTGGAAAAAAGTTGTCTAGGGCGAATAATGGTGAAATTTAGTTTGTATATATTGTAATAAAAATGCTTGATAGTCATTATGAACGTATCGTAAATATAGGTTTATTTTGATGGGCCTGTCCCTTTAATGCTGATTTTCCTAATTGTTTACGTCATATAAATGAGACAAAGTTGACTAGATTTTTCGAGCAGTTCTCGCAATTTCTTTCAACATTATTGTTTGAATGAAATGAGGTAAGCATCAGATGTATTAAAATTTCTTGTCCACAATTCAACTCACGTCCACCAGTAGTAGTTTTCTCTAGGAGGGTCTGGGTATTGAGCACTGTCGTTGTTATATCCAGTTTTATTCATATACATTCCCAGATGTGCGAGACGCAGTCCGCTTGGTGTAAGTTGACTTGCGATGTCTAAAATGGTGTCTAGCGATGTAGAAAGAAAGACGATTTACTTGGCACTTGCCATACTGCTGATGAAAAGTTGCATGGACAGGTAGCACTTGTAGTAGCGACGCGGGTTCGAGTCTGGCCGCAATTTTGAAACCACCACCCGGCGAGGGAACCATGGGCGATCCCTCGTGGCCCTAGTCCGAAGACGTCGAGCAATTTGCCATCTGGAACTCGACGCCTAATGATCAGGACCTCTGCGGGACAAGTCATGAGCTCACTTTGAAACTATATTGTACCCCGGAATAAAGGTGCAAGCTCTTGAAGCGTAAACGATTTACTTTCGTAATAACCAATGAGGAAAATCGGGTGGTGCGCGGTGAGAATCTGGCGCTAAACTAGATCCTGGCGAAGATTGGGCGAATGAAACGAAGAGCGGCGAGGTGCTGAAGTAGCGGTGCAATATCAGTTGGATATTTAACATTTCAATTAATTAAGCTTACTGTATAATGCATCGTTTTCCTCCTGTGAATGTATGCTAATCATTGTAAGATTCCTTGTTTTACACCGTTTCTCACAACTTGAAGAATTTTCATTGTGATCGTATACTTCGATGCGGCTGTTGTTCAAGTAGAAAGTGGTGAATAAATCGGGCAACGCTGAAATTAGAATTCATTATTTTTCAAATATTTTCGATTTTTTTATGTTTGAGTTTTGTATGAAGCAGGAAAACCGGCTGACAATCCGCTCACCATAAAGTGGAATAATTTACTAATTTTAAACTAACATAACAGTTGTTCAAGGGGAGAGGCAATGCTTTCGTTGATCATTTCTGGGCAATTGCCTTCAAAACCGTCGAAATCCCACAAAATATATTGTCCAGATTGGGAATCGATAAAAGAAGCTTGGTTGGTAAGTATACAGCCATCGGTACCTGAAAGTTTGAACTTTAGAAAACTATTTTACAAATATAGCTTAGCTTCAAAAAGGGCTTACATATCTCCTTTAAAGGGTCGGGTCCACAAAAATGAAAATATATTTACTAATTCTTTGTAATTCATATCCATAAACTAATTTTCGAAAAGATTCAGCCCGGTGAAGTAGTTACGGACGGCAAGCGAATCGGTACCATTAAATATGGGTGACTTCAATACACTATCAAGAAACATGATCGATTTTCACCAAGGGATTTATTTCAATTGTCCAACGATAAAGGGCGCGGTCGAGACTCATGTGATGGTAAGACAGGTGATTCGGCCCCCAAGCTACGGACGGCAAGCGAATCGGTACCATTAATTATGGGTGACTTCAATACACTATCAAGAAACATGATCGAGTTTCACCAAGGGATTTATTTCAATTGTTCAACGATGATAAACTGATATCAATGTCCACTTGGTAGTGTTATCTTCCAAAATAAACACAAGGGATCCTTTAAGTTGGCGTAGCACGTTAAGCAACACAGGTGATTTCAACCTCGTGTTGTTTACGTCGAAGTGATACCCAGGATCCACAAAGCAACAAAATATATAACGTGAATATGAACAACAACAATTAAACAAAACTGTGATCCCTTTTAAGTTGGCGTGAAGCTTGATCAGAGAACCGGTGATTTCAACCGTGTTCAACTGCTCACAAAAGCGACACACATGTCTCACAAAGTAATAACAAATAAATCGATAGTTTAGTTATGGAACTGTTCGAAAATATAACGATAACAAGTTCGACTAAACAAATTGGACAACACACAACAAAAGGGAAACTACACCAAACTGACGGTTCAGTAACTAAACCGCTAACAGAACAAGTAAACAAAGCAGAAATACAGCAATTGAATATAAACTAATAATCAGTGGATTGAGTAACGAATATAGCGAGTGATAGCAAAGTATACAGCAACAAGCGACAGCTCTCAACAACAACTAAAAATAGGACGACGGAAAAATACGAAAAAATCAAAGAAGAAATAGTGTAACATTACCGTACGCCAATAAACACGTCCCAAGACGCACTACAACCTCTGCATTTTAGAAAGGAGCCTTGGCGGCCTCCTTTACTAGGTTATTCAGTGTGGCAATTTCCAATTTTTATACCGCAGGCAAAAACAATGCAACTCACAATGTCTTACTAATTGTTAGTGAGAAGAGCTTATTCACGTTTTGCTCTGTTTTCAAACAAACCTTTCATTATAAATCCCCGACAAAAGAAAGTCGCATTGTTGCGGTGTGTAAGACACGTCGTTGCACATTTCAAGACCGAGTCGGAATCTGTAGAGTCTATGGGGATACCGTAGCTGATGAAGAGTGCAGACAACCCGGCACAATGCAGCATAGACGTAGAGGTTATCAATAGCAGGTAGAACGTCTAAAATAGTTATTTTCGCAGCCACTATGCGTACATTGGCCTGAGCCTTTTACAAATTAAGAGTAAACCTTTATATTTATATGAAAACCAAGAAATTTCTTCGTATACATGTCCGAATTTAATAATAAAGGTTTATTGATTACATAAATAACATATAATCAAAAGGCACCCTAAGATGGAAATGCGTACAAAAACATCCCATACTGACTTGGCCATGGTATATAGGAAATATTTAAACCAATAGTAAACTAAAAAATCTATGTAAAAGTACTATTCGACAATTTGACTGCCATAAGAAGAAAATAGCGTTTAGTTGCGTCTAATACCATTATTGTCAATAATTTATTTTTATGTCCAAACAATGGACTGGGCCACATGGTATGACATGTGGCTTGTGAAAATGTTTGCACCTTCTCTTCAAGTGTAACACGGACCTTTCTATGCTTCCGGCATAGATATAGTGAAAATTGCGCAAGGCATAACTAGTCTAGTTAGTGCTATAAAGTATTTTCTTTTATAAACTCCGAAACTTATAAATCAAACCAACCTGCATTTGAAGATTTGAAGACCACACGTCTGTGACGGACCCAGACAATGAAGATAACATTTTCGATGACTTTTCTTCATGACACTGTCGCCATAACAATTCAAAATTATTAAATATCCAGCGTTTATTTTTGACATGCATCGAATTGGAGAAAAATATTTTTTAAAGAGAAGAGACCCCGCACCCGTAGTTTGTGATTTTGTGTGAAGGTTGCTTGGATTGATACTGATATGCTGAAAAATTTTGCTTGTTTTCAATTTTTGGATATGATACAACACTGGGAAGATCTTCCATTGCTTATGTTTGTGATGAAATTTTGTTTGCTACGAATAACAACGTCAATTACATAAACTGGTATAAAAGGTGCCTTTTTAGCTTGTCTAGAAAACTTGGTGTGCAAGCGGCAACGTTATGGCGTACATGCGACGTGGAAAAAGTGGCACGCTGTTGGGTTCTGGGGTGCAAGTTGCCCGATGTAACGTTGCCGCTTGCACGCTATAAAGTTGCTGCTAGCACGCCGTACTCACGCCGTTTCGCCTCGGGCTTTTGACATGCAAGCGGCGTGATAGCGGCCATATATGTAAAGTTTAGATATATGCTCAAGCAGTACCGGGTCAACACGGCCAATACTCTTTATTTATTACTTTGGTTCCATGTTTACTTAGCGTTGTAAACTGAGATTTTATATGAACAACTTTAGTTGATCAATAAACAGACACTCCCCTTCTTTAGAGCCCATTCCTTTTAGGTAAAAATCACAGTGAATCGCAGCTAAACCTAGAGCACTCTGCTAAATTTCCTACCCAGCGGCGCGCACCCCGCGTTCCTGGTTTGCCGCACCCCCGCTGTGCCTGCGCGCGTCTGCATGAACTTTTGAAAAACTGCTCAATTTTTCCGTCCCAGGTCAAGTCTAGAGACTTACCATGAGAGAGTTTCATTGTATCATAAATAACAACGAGCAAGCACCCATAGTTTTGAAGCATTTGGGTTTTCGACTATTTTGTAACTCCATTCCCATGTATTACATGAAAATTTTCTGCGCTCGTCTGATTGTGAGCCGGGAGGGCACATATTACATATAATAAACGGCAAAGTATACGCTTCATAAACCACGCATCACTTTAAACACCTTGAATATAGTAAATATCACTTTAAACACCTTGAATTTAGTAAATAATACAAGGAAATCAAACCAAACAAATTATTGAAGAAATTTCCAAAAGTGTATATTATTAAGTTCCAACAAAAATATTAAAAATGTTTTATCAAAGTTAATAGACTATAAATATTTGCAAACAGAAGTGTGCGCAAATTCAAAAATAAAAACAGCCGCGGGCACACCAAATTAGAATCGATTATGTGTCAGTCACAAGATACAGTATACTCACAGATATTTGGAGGGCACGATATAGAATGGTGGTCGAAAAAAAATAAAGTCTAACTAATAGGACATGGTTCTTTCTATGGGCCTGACCAAGTCTCCATAAAGTGAGATAAGCATTATAATCTGATATTTATTGGGTGACTTGACCAGTCCTTTCCATACAAAACAATATTAGTATATAATACATCACAACGAATAAACATAATAGTGTTTAATAACCAAACAAGGAAACAAGGCTTTCCCTATCTATTAAAGTGGTTAATTATTAACTTAACTAACAGGGGGATTGAGCCTAGATTAAAGATAATCAGTCACGCACCGTATGGGAACACAGCTCGTAACATACGTTTCCAAAACCGGCTGTTATACGGTTATACCGCTTTAACTCGAGTGGGCTCAATCCCCCAGGGTGTAGGTTTACAATGACAAGAGTGTTCACATGCACATAAAGCTTCTCGGAAAACAAAATAAAAAAGAATACAACCATTACCCAAGGAATTGGACTTAAACGTAGTAATATCCACAAACAATTCTCATTGGCACATTAGATTGTCCAGCTCCTTGTAACTCAGATATTATAATTAGAAGGATAATTTAAAACAGAAGCTCCAAACTTTGGGACGATACATTACTCACGATATTCAGCTTCAAGTTTAACTAATGATATCGTCACAAAGCAAACAATGACTCCCATATGTAAACAGATATAAAATTGTGGAAAAAAGGTGTTTCTTATGGGGTTTCCATGTATGCGATTCGCACCTGCGAAAATGTCAAACCGCTGTCCATGTTCAAGTCATTTTACATGCATGTCAACTGCCTACCGTAACCCACGCGAATCGCACGTTTGACATGGTCCTGCAGCGAAAGTGTATCAGATCCATACTAGATCCGTACTATTTTGAAATAGATCCATACTAAATCCAAAATCGTTGCGGGACCCTGTCATTTACATCGACTCAAACATGGACAGCGGTTTGACATTTTCGCAGGTGCGAATCGCAAACATGGAAACCCCATTAAAGGGAATGTCAAGGGGGATTCTGCGCAGAAGGCATCTCCTTTAAGCAGATGAAGTGAATCTCGAAAGGCGCACAAAGAAGTATACCTATCGATTGAAAAAAATTAAAATTTTGTCATAAATGTGAACAAAATCACATTTGGATCAATCAATAGGGCAGCTATATCACAGTGGACCGCGCCGCAGTTGGCGTGCGTCGCGTCCTCTGTTCAAACACGCCGTGGCTTCAGTGAATACATTGGTCTGAAGCCAAAATCCGAAATACTATGCTGAAGACATTTTCTGGAGGGGTTTGAAATTGTTTTTCTTTTTATCCAAAAGATTTTGTTTATTTTGTTTTCACTTTTCTTACCTACAATAAATAAACCGATTATTGAGCCCAACATGCAAAACCGGCTTGACATTCCCTTTAATCTGAAGATCTGGGTTTTGCTGAAAGAATTGGACCTCAATGGGCGTGAAAGAAACTATTTTTATGAGATTATGCGAAATAGAAAGTGGCGCTGTTGCTATAGAAAAGTAATCGATGTTTAGATACATAATACCGTTTTAAGTAGAGAATACTGCATGGTGCATACATGACAAATGAAATGGTAATGGGACTAAACGAAAGCCTAAGCCTAAGCCTAAGCCTAGGCCCAGGCCCAAGTCTAGCGAAATATCAGTGAATAAACCATCACCATTTGCCATACATGAAAGACAACTACTTGTACCAGCTAGGGGAATCTCTTTAAAATGGGAATTTTAAAGGCAGTATACTTATTAAATATACGCAAAAAGTAGTCACAATCACTTGGGGAAGGTCCTCATCCTGAGACGTAGAAGCCTAAAAGCCTAAATTTAAGCCGTCACCTAAGCTTACAACTAAGCTTAACGCCTAAACCTAAGTAATGTGACCACGAATTCTAAGTTATGTAAACGGCATCGGTCGGGTAAAAGTGGTATCAAGGCAGTAGAACCGGGAGTCAAAATATATTAAGCAAAGGGAAACTCATTTCTGTAAATTGGTATATTAAAGCGACATAACAGCCGGTTTTTGAAACGTACGTTGGATGATCTATACCTATAAGTAGTATACTGCGTGATTTTTATACTAATTCCATTCACTTGCATGCAAAGCATGGAAATGTAGTTGGCCATCATCATGTTTCAGAAACCGGTTGTTATGTCGCTTTAAACTTTCCACCATAATTTGCATGTATTGCTTCCAATAGCGTATCGACGAATATGGAACAATCAACAAGAAATCTCGCAACAATATTCACTAATAATTATTACGTATATCTACAAACAATATCAAAACTAGAGGAAAGTAGAGAGTTGTTTGCGAAAGAATCGTTTTTGTGCGTGTGAGGTCAAGGGATGAGAAAATAAATTTCAAATAAAACTGAGACCCTAGTCACCACCGTGTTACTTTAAAGCGATATGTCACGTGTTTTTCACATGTGTGCTCGACTGCACTCCCATGTATTCCACTCTGTGCTAGAAATGCCCAATAGGTCGCAGAAATTTGCATATAATACATGGGTGTACAGCTGTCCAGCACACATTCAGCAACCAGACGCCGTTCCGCTCTGTGAACCTCGCTCATATCTTGTTAGTGACTACAGCCTCAGAAGTATGGCTCCTTTGTACAGACAAAACCGACATGGTTAAAACAAGAAAATAATAATGAAGTTCATGCAAGAATACTGTTTAAAAAGTTATCTCGGGACTCGAATGACTTAGACTCTTCGCAATACGACGCCTGAACAAAAACGGCAGTTTTTTCTAAACTATGAAGCGCGTTGTGTGCACATACTGCACAATACAGCACTTCCAACCCAATTATAACCAAAATAAATGTGCGCAAGCATTTTGGCTTGCAATCTGCTTTAAAAAGCACAACGCCTGCTTGTCAAGTTTCACTTGCAAAACGATGTGTGCCGCGCGCGGGATTCGAACCTTCGTCGCTTAGGTGGGAATCTGATCAAAGGGGACTGGGGCGCCCGTCTGTGACTGACAAAGCTCATGCCATCCATTGTAAGCATGGAAGAAGTCAAAGTTGGTGATTGAGGGGAGCATGTCATTTTCCGAAGTCGGGAATGATGAAGGCTCATTTTCCGCGTGCACTGATCCATAGCCAGAGGAACCGGACGAGAGAGAACGCATGTCTTCCTGAAAGAAATATGCATGAAGTTAAAGCGGAATAACATCTGTTTTTTGCAACGTATCCTGGAGAACTGCCCTTCGGTGCTCGACCTGCACAGGTGGGCACAGGAGTTTGCATACGTGACAACGTCATACTTCACAATATTTGACATAACTCTTTTCAAGGTTAAAGCGAACCACCGGCCGGTATTTGAAACACATCGAGTAGACCAGCAGCTTATGCAGCTTATGCAAATGAAGATAAATTAGAATAAAAAATCGAGTGAATTAGCATAGACACGTAAGAATTCAGTTGTTCACGAAACGTTTCAAAAACCTGTCGGTATTTCGCTTTAAGGAAGAAAACTATACCTGATCATGTTGTTGCTGAATATTCACCGGCGACGTGTTAATGAACGGAAATGCTGCGTGCTGTTGTTGCTGGCGGAGAGAAGCAGCAAATTGTGCGTGCTGCGCCATCGCTTCGCCATGCTGCTAAAGAAAGAGGAAGGATTTAGCAGTGCTGATCGCAGTAGTCTATAGTTCTACACTACAGTGTCGTAGTCTCACAATACATACATAGAGCGAGAGAAAATAGTACCTTAAAGCGAAATACCGGCCGTTTTTTGAAACACCGAGTTCATAACCATTTTTGTGCATCTTATGCAAAGAAACATAAAGTAGAATAAAAAAACAAGCTAAATTCGAGCAAATTGGCATAAATAGGTGAGAATTCAGTTGACCACGATGCGTTTCAAAAACCGGCCGGTATTTGGATTTTTGCACTCTTAAAACAAAACTAGACATATAGCTAACTTGAAGCAGTATTAGACAGGATTATTTAGATCGCATATTATTTAACGGAAAACTGTAAGTTGGTGCAGATCAAAATTTGAAGGTTCAATGTTACAGATTTGAAATAACTCTTCTGTCTCTTTCTACCTCATATCATGAGTTCTGAATTTGATTCTAAGACTGTGTGAGATGACACAAATTATCTTAAAGCGGTATAACATGCGGTATTTAAAACACATGTTGCACGAGGTTTTACCGTGTATCGTTTACAAATAACTATACGCGATAGTGCGCGATTTTTTTTAGTTTGATTATTATAGTCATTTGCATACAACATATGGAAATCCAGCGTCCGGCATGTTATACCTCTTTTAAAGCAGTATTACAGCTAGCTTGGAAAATTTGCATATGATACGCACATTCTATGTATCCTATGTAATGGTGACGGAAGCTCGCCCGAAGGGCACCAAATTTGCATGGGATACATAGGATATGCGTATCATATGCAAATTTTCCCAAGTAGGTGCAATACTGCTTTAAATCTCTCAGTTTCTCCATCTCCATAGCTCCAATACTTACCATTCTATTCATGTTCATCATCAGCTGTTGTTGTTGGTTCTGATTTGGGGGACTTGACCCAGTAGGTCCGAACTGGTGCCCACCATTCGGGAAGTAGTCATCATAGAATCCCGACTCCGGGGTCAGGGGAGCATGGCCAAACTCCGATGGAGACGGGAAGGAGTGGTGATACCGGGGTTCCTGAAGAAATTAGAATAATTAGCTGAGGAAGGGAATAATTAGTCCAGGACAATAAGAATTTGATGTTAACTAAAAACTATCATTAATAAACACCAGTTATTCATCGGAATTGTGTGCTTTGTGTGAAATTCAATTGAATTTGGCGCAACCAGCCGGTATCGATCCAGGACGTACGTGATGAACAACAGCGCTAACCACTACACCACCAGGTTCAGTCTTTCTCAATGCATACCTGTTTGATGTTGACTGGGCTCTTCATATCCTCATGATTTTGTTGTTGTTGTTGTTGTTGTTGCTGCTGCTGTTGCTGGTGCAACATCATAAACGGCATCGGAGGCATCGAACCACCAGGAGCAGCTGGAAAAGCAACATTTCATTCCGGAAATAGTTGTTAGTTACTGGACTGTGAATATGCTTGGATAGTCAAAATGCTCTCTCTCACGCTCTCTCTCTCCCTCTCTCGCTCTCTCTCTCTCTCTCTCTCTCTCTCTCTCTCTGTCTCCCTCTGTCTACCGTATGTATTTGTAAGGCAAAGGCATAAGATTCTAAATAGATATGACACGTGGGTTGTAAAGAATGTAAAGCATATTTTCCACTGAATTTAAAAACCCGCTTAAATACACTAAACATAAGTGATAGCAAAAAAAGATGTTTGTCTCCTTGTCGCTTACCTGGTCCTCCGCCCATTCGACAATCATGTTCCATTTTCATCGATTTACCCATTGGATGTGAGAATTCAGATCCGCCCGCTTGCACTGTCAACATGGCATTCGGAGATTGAATCGGTCTACAATTAGGTTATTTAAAAAAGGAAACTTTCAAATATCTTCATTTACAATTCGAAGATTCATTGTATGAAGAGGTGAGTAGTACCCACGCCTTTTGATTGGCGGATCACTACACTAACCAGTAGGCTACCAAGGCAGTCATAACCCTTATAACTTATAACTACTACCGTATGCTTATTAACTATGCACTCCCATTTTGCTACAGTAACTATTGAGAACCTTCCCACCCCGCCCTCATTCTCACCTCTTCTGCGCCTTTCCTTTCGGTCCTCCTCCGGAATTGCCTGTTGCATTCTGATTATTTGTTGGGCTGACTACCGTACCATCGGGATTCTTCTTCGGCTTCTTTCTTGGCTTGTACTTGTAATCGGGATATTCCTGGGAATAGACATTTGAAAAATATGTACACGCGTTTTCATTGTCCTAAGCCTAAGCCTCAGTGCACCACAAGATGTAAATTTAAATTAGGGACGACATGACTCCAGAGATTAGTTCATCGCATATTGAAAAATTGAAGAATATTGCAAAAAGAAGGCTGCAAAATATAATTAACAACGTAATGGCATGTATGCCGCCTGAAAAAAATTGGCACGCGGTCTTGATCTGGCTACACGTTTCTTTGCCGTTTCCCCGCGGCTTGCTCGCCAAGGTTTGTCAGTGTAACTGCCCCACCTGCATGTGCATCAACCTGAGGCGTTCCGCTTCAGCTACGAAAGGAGCCTTCTCTTCCTCTGTCAACTGACGCCAGCGAGATCCGAGCTGAAAATCATGTTCACTATTAAACAACGCTTTATCATTAACTTTTATAATTAACTCCTTATTCCACTGCATAACAAGAAGTACATGCTAGAGAAATCCATCTGTGTTAGATTCTGTGCAGTAACATGTGCCTCACAAAACGTGCGAGGTACCATTTAAAACTGCATCATCATCATCATCTTATGCTGTCTTGCTCTGCAAGAACTGCACCGTTTCTACGAATTTCGGTTGATATAACGAGGTTCACTTTATTTCCATATTTACTTTATAACAGTTTACTCACCTGTTTCGATATCTCCGCATTATGCATATCCGGCTGATGTTCGCAGATCTTTCTCCTTTCCATCTGACTCCAAACCATGAACGCGTTCATTGGACGCTGAAATCAGGAAAGAGTTAAAGCGGGAAAACGGCCGGTTTTTGAAATATTTGTTGGACGATGTAGTCTCATGTAGTGTATGCAAATGACTGTGCGATACTGTGCCACTTTTATTATAATTATATTTAGTTGCCTAACGTTTGTTTCAAAAACCGGATGTTGCCCCGATTTAGCGAAGTCGGAACCTAATACCTAATTCGGCCCATTTTTTGGCAGTCAGCCATTTTTCGTATAGTCGCTATTTTGTCTCTAAAAAGGACCACTCGAAGTCTTATCAGACGGGAAAACACTTGGGGGATAAGGATGGTTTTTTATTCAGACAGGTTGGAAAAAGCCTGTCATCTGACTGGAGATAACGGTATGGAGACTGAGAGAGAGAGGGAGAGAGAGGCAGAGAGAAAATACATAGAGAATAGAGATGAAGACAGGGAAAGATAGGAGGAGAGAGAAAGAGAGAATGAGAGAAAGGAAGACAGGCGGAAAATAATATTTTTTAATTTTTTTAATTTTTTAATATAATATCCTCGGAACACAGTTTTCGTAAACTTTGATAAGCTGTGACCGAGGCTTACGTGTAGCTTACCCAAATGCAAGTGGTTTCCTGGAAGCGCTGTACGAAAGTAAAGAAAAGCTGCATATCATCAACACCCGATTAGAAAGAATCTTACAATCTTATTATACTTATATTCAAGTGACTTATGAACCTATGATTTAGTATCGCAATAAAAAATTCGAAATCTCCCAACATTCCAAAGTGTGTGAACTTTGATAAGTGATTGGCCTTTTAAATTTATCTCTCAGAAAGTTGCACTGCACGGGTCACAGTAGTGAAAAGTGACCGTAAAAAGGCGTTCGACCCGATAAGCTAAATAAAACACAACTATACGAACAGTGCCGGATAATACATGTAAAGGAATGGTTGGAATTTGAAAATTTAAAGGGGATGACATGTGATTTTGAAACACACGCACACATGCTGGACAGCAGCATTCCCATGTATTATATTCAAATTTTGTGTTCCATTTCGTGTCGAAGAGAAATTTGCATACATACACGGAGAGGTAGCAGTCCATCACAACTGCAGATTACGTAAGATCTTTCCAAAAAATGTGTAAACCTTTGGTAGCTGCGACCTTTAGCTTGCTTCCTTAATTACCTTACTTGGGTTCAGTACTCTAATTGCCTTAATTGCCCTAAATAAACAAACTACCTTAATATGGTTTGATGACTTCTTACAGTTGGTGGCGTCCGTGTAGGGCGTAGACGAGGCTTTGGCCACCTGGAACTGCAACGGAGTTAGTGTTTTGAAAATCAATGAAAGGAATTAACTATGTGTCCATTTACTGCTTGAACATACATATAAGTTTAAAGTGGTAAGACACGTGTACTGAACAACTACACGCTCACGTATGTAGTATATGCAAATAGCGCTTCAGTCTGTGCGGGAAATCTCCAGAGGAACTACACGAAATGCAGCTGTCAAAAATAGGCCGCTTTAAAAATCTGAATATTCACCTTTAGTGATCCAAATGGCATTTGTTCCCAGGAGAGGTGTGGCGGGGGACCTCCCAGGCCGGGTGGCATATTATTATTCGTCATGGGCTGGTTCAACATTGGCCCACTGCGGACGTTACCCATACCTGGTGGCCAAGGCTCCTCTTGCTGAAAAGTAATCGATAAATTCAAAGTAATCAATCGATATCCGAAATTAATCCATAATCGGCAGCAACTCTACCAAACGTAATCTTCACCCACTTCATTGAGTATACTTGCGAAACTGGCTGGAATTGAATGGTGCGCAATGTTTATTTAATTGGGAACTTTGAAGTAAGCACCCCACGGTTTCTGTGATCGGGTAATTAGTTAACGCGATATAACAGCCGGCTTTCATGTAGGGTATGCTAATAACTGCGCGATAACTGCGCGGTACTATATTCATTTACACACGACATTTATGCGTCATACTTTTCGCAAACAGACCATTATATCGCTTTAAATCATAAAGCCTAGTTTCGTTGAACCTTTGTAGAAAGACTTTGGCGGTCTATGTCCACTTTTGATTTGACAATATTTTCGCTGAACCTTTCCCACGGTGGCCAGTCGAAATGAAAAAATAACGTCTTTCTTCTTCTATAACTAGTCTGGGAAAGAGTGCACGGTCATGGGGACCCGCGTAAACGAACAGCGCAGTTTCCCATCAAAGTTTAATCCCCATACTTTTTCGCAAATTGTGTAAGTTTGTCAAAATTATTAAAGCGGTATTGTGCGTGGCCTTTGAAACGAATAGTGACACTTTCATAATATACAAACCTTGATATAGTTCTTCTGATCCATCATCCGCACTTGTGATGGTTAGTGAGATCAATAGAGAAGAAAATAAAGAGATATAAAAGGGATCGATCCACAGATCGATAGAGCTCCTTTCGCAATCTTACACCAAATATTGATTTATCTGGAAAGGGGAGAATTAAGTTATTGAAATTGGTAGTAATCAAAGTAATTAGATAAACACGATAATTAGAATGACTATCATAAACAATTAATAAAAATAATGAGACTAAAGTGAGTTCATTTCAAAGCAGAATATCCAACGAAGCATATGATATGGATAGCAGATACGCAAACGTTGATGTTGCCGGTAAAGTATAAACTGTATTTCATTGTATTCTGCATCCTTGGGTAAAGGAGTACGCTACACTGCTGGGGTGCTGGGCCGTTAAAAGATTCATTTTTTACTTATTCGAAATGGGGATGGTTAGGTTATATAGATACGCTCTGCAAGATCTTATTTATTATTACGCTCAATTTACTAACCTAAACACACTGCTAACTCCCTACTAAACTATAATACTGTAGTGGGGATTGAAACCCAGCAGTGACAGAACCTGAACCACATATGCGATAAGGACCAAAGGACAACTTTTTCTGCAATTGGCTGTATAAGAAAAAGTATGAAAGATATTGAGGCAACCAGGAACACAACCACAACACAAATATGAAATTATTTCAAAAACAATAAGTATAACTAACTAGCCTCATATGATGGTAGAATATAAACTGAGAAGTCAGAGGCAGGTAAGAAAGAAGGAAACCTTAGGCAGAAACATAAACTTAAGCGATAGGTGTGTTCCCTAAAGGTACTTTACGCATAACTTAAAAAAAACTAAGGTGCACATAAGCTACTGGCAAGTACATATGTGTTTGAAGACTCACAACAATAATATACAAACATGACAAAATTCAGGAAAACTATTACTGTAGGGTGTTTGCCAAGGACTTCTCAGGAATGAACCCTAAACGCTTTTTGATGGATTATTAAGGACCGCCCTCTACATTCCCATGGCCTAAGACTGAGAGGGTCTGCACTCTGAACGTCCAGAGTCTCCGGGAGGTTGTTCGGACCTTCCCAGACTATCACCAAACTTCTGGGAAACCGTCCCCGGGGTATGGTCCATATCCCCGGGGAAATCTGGCTGAGCAGGTAGTCGAACAGGTAGGTATAGGTAAGCATGTGGTATCCTGCCAGCCTCTTATGGTGAGAAAGATACCTATGGTTATTTTCACAAACATGTTAATTACAAGGATGTAAGAGGGCAAAGGTAGTGTTAGAAATCACAGCTATGTGAAAAGTTACCAATGTATGATGTACTACCGGCCACCGGTATGAAAATCTAAGAAACAACAAAGTTAATCAAGAGGAATGGCAAACTTTTCAAGAATGATAAGAACGTAGGAAACATTTTTACTCGAAAAACATAAGCATGAGCAAATATTGAGAGACGAAAATAGAAGAGACATGGTGAGGTAATCAAAAATCAAGTCAGTTCGATACTCCTTAAGTTATCCACCATACGTTTCAAAAAACTGCAGTTATGCCTCTTTAAGTTTAAGTTAACTAATAAATCCTCGTAGCGTTAATTGTAAGAAATCATCACAGCGAAGTAACAATTCAAATTGAGTACAACTGCACAAATGGGCGGAGTCAAAAAAAATATCTTAAACCCTCAAAAAAGGCATATGCAAGCGTGCTTTGGAAAAAGGACTGCTGAGACCATTGAGATAAGGAATAAATGACTCGACCAACTATTTCTATATTAGTTTTAAACGCGAATTGCACAAACAGAACATATAATTAGAAGGAGAAAGTTATTTAAACTGAATTGCGAATACATAGAACCTGTCAATAAACTAGACAAGAGGATGAACTTGAAAAGTTCATAATGAGATTCTATAAAGAAACAGTAATCATGTTTGTAACAGACCTTCTTTCAGCAGATTGCTTTACTCTAACTGATAATAGACAACAATGTGAAATGGAATGAAAATACAAAACTATGGTAATGTAGTTTTCTCTTTCTAAATACTCTCCCTCTCTCTCTCTCTCTCCCCTTTCTCTCTCTCTCTCTATCTCTCATTCCCTACTAGTTCTAGGAAAAGTCAAAACGCTTCCCGAGGCACACGGACATGGCAAGAACTGGAACCAGGAAAATCAATTTGAATTATTATCGCATACTCGATCAATATTATACTATTATCCAAGGACACACCTAACCCCAAGGTGTACTTTAAACCTAACTCTAATAAGTTCAAGGAGTAAGTTAACCCTAAACCCTAACCCAAGGAACACAAATGGTAGCTAGGTAACCTGGGGGAATGTGAAAACGCTCCTCTAGAAGCTTGGGCTCAAATTTAGCGTTTGATTGCTCTAAAAGGCTCCGTTACTCCATAATAACCTCTTGAATAGAACAAAAATACAAGAAGTTAATTAAAGTCTTGTAAGGCACGTAAGAACTTATATTTAAGTTGCTTGGAAAGTTACCTCTAATAGACTAATAGACATAGACGTATGGTCGAGGTACTACATAGAATAAAAGGCTTCCTATTAATTTTATCAAAGCTAAGCAAGCAATGGTAATGATGTCATAGTAATAAAAGTCACTTGAACTGAGTCACTGTTAATGGCCTTCATCTTCATGCTAATTGACGAATTGGATGACTAATTGTGCAATTGCATCACCCACGGTTTCATTTTCATTATCATAATGTAACTTTCATGCTTTTCGCTTTTTGATAGAAGTGACAACATGTGATACGGTTTAAAGAAGGAAAGGTAATGGCAAAATAAGTTTAAAGCGGTATGACAAATGGTTTCGAAACGGATGCTTGACAAGTAAACTCCCAGGTATTACATGCAAATGTGTTCCATTCGGTTCCGGAAATACCCTGGAGCGCACAAGTTCAAAACACAATGTATGAACCTTGAAATACAATTATTTTTTTTGGTAGTAATCACCCTGATGGGCTATTTAGCCGCACGTTGGTGCCCAATAAAGATATGTGAAGATGTGTTTGTCTTTATTGAGAAAAAAACAGGAGTCTGAAAGCTCGCATGTACCCTTGTGAAAAGAACAATAGAAGAAAGTAATCAGTATCACAAACTAGGTCAAGAGCCGGTAGTCGAATTAAAATGTAGTGTATTTTGTAGTATACTGTAAGTAAGTATCCGCTCAGATGCTTTGGGGGTCATCCCGGGGAGGATGCATTTGTCTGTCGCTAACCGGTCCGGTAGTCTCCATCTCGGAGTCCATCGAGAATTGAGAGAGAGAGAGAGATAGATGAAGAGCGAAAGGAGGTTTCGAGAGCGAGCTCGGGAGAGAAAGCTGACCTCGGGCGGCGTGCTCTCGGGCGAATAGCCTCTTCTCGCTCATGCCGTTGGCCTGTCGAGGGGCAAAAAATCGCCCACCAGGGTCATTCGCAAAAACTGGACCTTCATTTCCGAGAGAGAGAGATGAATGGCATAAGTCTCTCAGGCAAAAGCACAGGGTAAGCTGAGTATGGTATGGGGGGCGTAAGTATGTAGGTGATGTAAACCTAGCACAAAGAAAAAATTTTAAGGGTTATGCTCACGTTTGCAAATAACTACTACTATACTACCAACACTAACTATTAACTGTTTCAATTCATTTAAAAAAGTTCTGTGTCAATGCAATTGCTGTAACTATACAATAGTTCGATGAAGCTAGACTTAAGAGTTCAGACACTGAACATATCTACCGAGTGTCATGTATCTAACAGCTTATTGAAAATCACA
>JAANDG010000902.1:0-39623 GCA_036852015.1 Pelodera strongyloides | reverse complement strand
ATTAAGATAATTATGTAATTAGGTAATTAAGATAATTAATTAAAATACTTCAGGAGCCTTGTTACATCCTACCGTGTCTGCATCCTTACATGACTCCAGTATGTGTGGATGAATAATAAATGGGAAATAAATATATTTGTTCACGACTTATGTAATCTTTTACGAGCCACTTAGGTTCCATTTCACATCGTTTAAATATTTATTTAGCAATACGTTTTGTATTTTTGTGCTTTACTCGGGAACACAATCTGGTACGGGATAGCATGGACCTCTGACGCAGGTCACCTAAAAATGAAAGTTTATTATCACTCGCAAAACATTTAGCAGGTTTTAAAGGGATAGGTTCACTTTTAAAGGGATAAGTTTTTTAAAGGGATAGGTTGACATTCCTAGTGACCTCATCCCTTTAAAGGATCGCAGTCACTTCAATTTCGCCTTTTTACTTCTACTTTCAATAAATATAAAAATATACCTAGAAAAATACCTTTCCAATACCGATTTACAGAGCATTTATCACAGGGAAAGAAATCCCTTCGGTTGAGTTTTGATTTTAGACAAAATGGGGTGTTTTCTAAATTGCAGTGGGACTTGGCCGGTTGAAAGTGTCTGCTCTACTGTCTCACAAGGGCAAAACTCGGCCAATAGGTAACTTATGAAAAATCTGCCGATGCCACACGATAAGCAATATATAAGGTAAGATTTTATAAGAAAGATTATTTCAGGAACACCTTTCGCAAGCGAGATAAGTTTTTTTCGGTCATTGTCACAGGCTACCAGAACCATAATTTCAATCGTCGTTTAGTGTAGTGGATAGGGCTTCTGACTGCTAAAAGAAGGCACGGGTTAGAATCCACGCTGGTAATTTTTTTGCATTTATACTGTGATTTTTTTACATTTTAAAACTTAAATTATGGATGTAAAGAGTAACTGTTTCGCGTCTGTTCTACTTTAATAGTGTTTATAACACCTTCATGCACTATTTAAGTTTAAAAAAACGGGATTTCATTTTTCCAATTTTTTTCATGAAATCACTGATGCTACCCATAGGGGAAATGTCAGTCGAAAATTAAATGATGGAAACAACAATAAAAATGACTGTGAAGCATAACTTCGTAGTTTTAGAGTTTTATACGATTGAAAGTTATGTACTCCAAGTTGCTGCTCACGAACTCCAAGTTCATGCTCATCCGAAACATATAATCGAAAAGATCAATCAGTCATATATAATAAAATATACATAATTTTCAATCGTATGAAACTCTAAAACTACGAAGTTATGCTTCACAGTCATTTTTATTGTTGTTTCCATCATTTAATTTTCGACTGACATTTTCCCCTAGCATCAGTGATTTCATGAAAAAATTGGAAAAAATGAAATCCCGTTTTTTTAACTTAAATAGTGCATGAAGGTGTTATAAACACTATTAAAGTAGAACAGACGCGAAACAGTTACTCTTTACATCCATAATTTAAGTTTTAAAATGTAAAAAATATCACAGTTATAAATGCAAAAATTGTCCGCAGCGTGGATTCGAACCCGTGACCTTCCTTTTAGCTGTCAGAAGCCCTATCCACTACACTAAACGACGATTGAAATTATGGTTCTGGTAGCCTGTGACAATGACCGAAAAAAAAACTTATCTCGCTTGCGAAAGGTGTTCCTGAAATAATCTTTCTTATAAAATCTTACCTTATATATTGCTTATCGTGTGGCATCGGCAGATTTTTCATAAGTTACCTATTGGCCGAGTTTTGCCCTTGTCAGTTGTCGTTGTCATACTGTACCTTATCAAAACACAACCGAGGGGATTTCTTTCCCTGGGTTAAATTTTCAGTAAATTGACACAGTAAATGTATTTTTCTATGTAACTTTTTATGTTTATGGATAATTGAAGTAAAAATACGAATTTGAAGTGACTGCGATCCTTTAATAACTATAATTGTATCATTCAGTTTTTACTCTACGAATGAATTAACAACGAGATATGTGTGAAGCGCAACCACTAATGTTTAAATTGTGTTTTGTGTTCGCAACACTGGACGCAGAAATATGCAAGTAATAGTCGGGGAACGGCACAATGAAGACACCAGCTTCAAACCACGTTGTTATACCGCTTTAAAGTTTACCTCCTTGAGTTCGCACTTTTGTCCGCTTGGGCAGCGAATCTGCGAGCACGTGGGGATTTCCTCGATTTCGGCATCGTTATTCGGACCTGAATTTGGTTTTGATTTTCTGATTGTTTTAAAGCAAAATGCGGGCCGGTTTTTGGAACACATCGAGGACACCAGTATTCTTATGCAGCTTATGCAAAATAACATAAATTAGAATAAAACATCGAGCTAAATTCGAGCAATTTTGCGTAAATAGGTAAGAATTCAGCTGTCTGCGTTTCAAAAACCGGCTGGTACGTCGCTTAAAACATTTATTGCTCACTTACGCAGTTTCAATGTAGAGCTAGGGCAACAAACAAGAGTAAGTAACAAAACATCTTTGAAAGTTCAAGCAAGTTGTATATCCAAGATTGGTCAATAAAAATAAAAATAAAAACTTACACTCCTCCGGTACTACGGGGCAAGTTTCTTTGAGAACGCAAGCTCCATTATTATCTCTGACAAAACCATCACTGCACTGACATCCCTTGACACAGTCCAGAGTGCACATCTTGGGCTCGTTCTGGAAGTTATTGGTAAATATATCAAAAGGAAGATATTTTAAGGAAGCCAAGGAATACAGGCTGGCTAAAAGGCGAAGAGGAAATGCAATACTAAAACACGCCATGAAAGCTGTTCTGCCAAAGTGAGAGCATTATTTTCCTACATAATAAACCTTATTTTATTTTAATACAGAAAGTTCATTGCAGCAACACATTCTGCTGAATCGCGTTGAAGTTTTTTCAATGTGATCTGTTTTACTTGGTTTCTGAAAAAATGTCTACAGTGGACTTCAGTGAGGGATATTTAATGGGGTTTTGGTTATTGTGATGCCTTTGCTGTTATTTAATAAATAAACAAATAAGTATTTGGAAAATGTACCGTATCTTGGAACTACACGATAATTTTTTTTTGTATTATATATGCAGTTTTCGTGTGTAACGCGGAAGCACGTCGATTTTTTGGGATACTTGCAATCACCATAAATATAAAAAAAAACACTAAATTTACCGGATCATCAGAGCAAGCTGGTTCGCAACGCGTTCCGCACTCCTTATACACCTCATTGTCCCGGGTACAGTTTGTTGGTTCGATGTAAACTATAAATATTGAATAGATTTTTTTCGCAAATGCTAGAGGTTAACATTCAATTTCGTAGCTTTCTAGGCCGCCAAAATGTTTAGATAGTGGTTGGTTTTATTGAAAAATATGGGCAACTGCATGCTATATATAAGAACTAATGAATACGAAGAGACATCGCGTAGTGTGCCGGAGTCATTTGCATACATTATACGGTCTTTTTTTCTTCAAATTTATGTTTAATTGATCGTTTCTTTGTTATGATAGTGTTCTATCTTACAATTAGCTTCTTGTTGTTTGTTTGTTAAAGGGACAGGCCCATCAAAGTAAACCTATATTTACGATACGTCCATAGTGACTATCAAGCATTTTTATTACAATATATACAAACTAAATTTCACATTTATTTGCCATTGAAAACTTTTTTCCGATGCGCTCAGCTCAAATGTATACCATACCGTAAAGCCGCAAATATAAATATCCTTGTTTATTTAAATATCCTTGTCGTCAATGCAAATTTATCGTGAAATGTCTAGTAGGGCGAATAATGGTGAAATTTAGTTTGTATATATTGTAATAAAAATGCTTGATAGTCATAATGAACGTATCGTAAATATAGGTTTATTTTGATGGGCCTGTCCCTTTAAAGCGAACTACCGGCCGGTTTTGAAACGCATCAAGTAGACCTGCATTTTCATACAGCTCGTGCAAATGACCAAAAATTAGAACGAAAATCGAGCTAAATTCGAGTAAATTAGCATGGATACGTAAGAATTCAGTTTTCCACGATGCGTTTCAAAAACCGACCGGTTTCGATCGCTTTAATAAGATCTAAACAAATACTGACTTAATGGACACAGTTCCTTTGGAATGCATTTTCCGTTGTAACTTTTCACATAGCCATCCTTGCATCTACATCTGGCAATGCATATCGTTGGGCAGATTCGTTGCTTCAACTAAATAAAAGTATGGAACACCAAGCTTATATTCGCCCAGAGTGCGAACCATAGCGATTCATTTTAACTTTTAGCCCTAGCCGGAAGGCGCCGAACCATTTTTCATTTAGAACACGTCGCCTAATGCTGAGAAACTATATATGTGGAACAAGTCAGAAGATTTGAATGCACTGTAATAAACCATCCCTCAATAATGCAGCACGCACTTATAGCTTATAGCGTGGTAGATTTACTTATTTATTTAAATAAATCGTTTTCTTATATACATACACGCTAAGACTAATTGCTAAGGATACACCTTCAAAGATGTTTTGTTAAAACGAAGTACCGGCCGGTTTTTGAAAAGCATAGTGAATAGCTGAATTCTTACGTATTTATGCTAATTTGCTCGAATTCAGCTCAATTTTTCATTCTAATTTACGTTCTTTTGCTTAAGCTGCATAAGAATGCTGGTGTATTCGATGTCTTTCAAAAACCGGCCGGCATTTCGCTTTAAAATACGGAATTTTATTTACCGGATCATCCCCACATGTTTCATCACAAGATTCCGGTTTGCCACACTCGTCATATACTTCATTCAGGCCGGAGCATTCACCTAAAAAATAGTTAATTACTTTAAATTAACTGGAGGCACTTAACAGTTTAACTACCTCACTTGTAAATAATTAGCAACCAATTAATTACAAAAATATTCGGAAATTAGAGTACCTCCAATATCGATTGGCAAACATACAGGCTGCTTCGGGCACGGTGCTCTGACGCACTGGACCTAAAGTACCAAGTTTGATAATTGAATTGATCATTATCTAATTTACATAGCTCGTTTCGCAAGACTTTTTTTTTTGACAAAAATATATAGATAATGTCTTACCTCTTGCATGTAGCACCTATGTCCATCACGGCAGTCTACAGTATCACAAGTTGGTGCATCTGAAGATTGATGTTTTTTTGTGGTTCGAACCTTGGGCTCACAAGATCACTCATAAGTACTCATATTTTAAAGCGGTATGCCAGCCGGTTTTTGAAACGCATCGAGTAGACCAGCATTCTTATGCAGCGTATGCAAATAAACATAAATTAGAATAAAAACTAGACCACAATTAGACCCCACTTCGCATAAATGCATAGGAATGCAAGTGTTTGAGATGCGTTTCAAAAACCGGCCGGTATTTCGCTTTAAGACCTTAGCACTTAAATTGAATAAATCATAAAAAGTTCCCCCACTTGCATCGGGGCAAAGGTCCCTGGGTACACATTGATTGTTCTCATTTCTGACATGTCCGTCTTTGCATTGACACTCTGCTACACACTGCTTGGTGCAAGGTTTGGGATTTGCCTGGGAATGAAAATATTAAATTATTTTGCGTCATTATTTAATAAAAAGTAAGCTTAATTGGTTAATTAACTAAAGTATACCGGATCATCAGCGCAAGTAGCTGGGCAGGCGGTACCGCACTGGTTGAATTCCTCATTTAGACCTCGGCATGGAGAGTTTTCTAAAATAGTGATTTGAGAAACAGACGTCGAACAACTTTAGAACATATATTCGCTCTGATGTAAGACTTATATTTTTTAAAACCTTACAATTTAAATTTTGTGTTAAGTTTACGGAACTAAAATAGACTCTAATACTTACGTGCGGGGTCGCCGCATAGCACGGTTACCGTTATGATTACGGTTATTGCTACGGTTACTGTTACGTTCTCTGTTACGGTTACGGTTAAGGTTACTGTCACCGTTACAATTACGGTTACAGCTACGGTTACTTACGGTTACAGTCGGTTTGTGCTTTCAGCGGGTAAGCACAACTTCCACACTTTGTACGTGTTCATTGGTACGACTAACAAAGAACTTACCTACAACAGCGTCGCAGTCGATCTGAAGTACGAATAGTGTTATTTCTCATTTACTTGTTTTCTGATTAGGAAACACCGAATATGGAACATGACATAGCGTGTACCGTGTTCCGCAAAATGTATTTTTTTTTGCCAAATTATTAAATGAAAAACCATACCCCTTCCATGTAACATAAATGTCCGATACAGACTGGCCTCTCACATATTATCTCAGCTGAAAATAGAGTATTTGAAGATAAAGAATACATACAGCTTAGCTTTAATCTTTAATCTTATTTATAATTTAAATTTTGTAAAAAGTTTATGGAACTTCAAAAATAAACCCTTATGCTTACGTGGGATGCCGCCGCATAGTTCCTTTGGCACGCAGAGACCGCTTGGGTTTCGCACGAAGCCCGGCACACACTGACACCCGGCAACGCACTGTTTTGTGCAGATTCTTTCCTTAAAGCGAATTAACGTCCGGTTTTTGAATGTGTGCCAATTGACTTTCCAAATTCAAATACATATAATTTGCGTAAAGTTTCATGCAGTATTTCGCAGTAATGAAAACCCGCAATAGAGCAACAAATATATTTCAAAAACTAGATGGTTTCCTTATTGAAAAAGATGAAGAATTTCAAAAAGACGGCCGCCCGCATTCACCTCAGTGGCAAAAAGAACAGCGCGGGTGCCAAACGCTTTTCGCTCATCACTGACACAGCCGCCCAACTCTAAATTTGCTTGCCGCGTGAGCGATGTTTTATCAACATGGCTGTTAATTTACCTGCTCAGAACAAGTTGGTTCGCAGGCAGTTCCACAAACGGTGAATACTTCGTTGACGTTGCTGCATGTGATATTTCCTGAGTAAAGAAACAGCTGTTTTTTTATATAGAAACAACAACATAGTTTGGGTTGCATTCAACTGTTTGCAACTCGCCTATCTGCACTTCTGTGTTTGTGTGTGGTATAATGCATAATAAGTATGTAATAGTTCACAAACCTGGGACAGTGTTCGGGAGACATTGTGGCTGTCCCTGAACTTTTTAAATATTATCTCATTATAATAAAATAAATAAATTATTTTATTTGAAACTTTTAACGGAATACAAGCCAGACCAGAGCAGTCATGGAAAAGCATTTGTAAATACTAAAGGCGCGTTCGAGTTGGGAAAAGTTTGAAGAATTCCGGAAAAGTTGGGTTCAAGATGGACATCGGAAACGTAAATTTTACTTACTGGAAAAGTTCATACACCGTAATGGAAAAGCGTTGTTTTTCCGCTATATAGCCTATAGCCCCAACCGTCGGGGTCCATTTCGAACGGGCGAGCCATTCTTGGATCCGGCAGTGTTAAAAATAATATCCCACAACGATTCCACTACAGTAGATTTTGATTTTCCAGCATGTTTTTCCGTCCATCTTGAACCAACTTTTTCCGGAATTCTTCAAACTTTTCCCATCTTAAATGCGCCTTAATCTAATGTGCAAAAGAAGTTTTTTCTAGCACCCAAGTTGAAATTCGCTTAAAATCAAGTTTTGTTTTCATCCGTATTAGTGGATTCTGAATCTGTAAATACTTACGCCAACAATTGAGCATGTATGTTCTGCGGAGCACTTTACTGTGAGACAGGATAGTCCGTCTAAAATAGTTTTTCTAACATTTTAATTGGCTAAAGGGACAGGCCCACGAGAAAAAGTTTTCTCAGTTTACAAATATACTTGTACAGAACCTTCCGAATTTCAGAAATACTACAGTGAAAACCGCATTTCCTTACACGTAGCACTCGCAATTACCCGGCAAACTGTTCGGCCAGGTAACAGTAGTCAGAATCCGTTTTAGTTGAAAAAATGCCAGACATTCTGTGTCAGAGTAAATTGAGGAAAACTTTTTTTCTCGTGGGCCTGTACCTTTAAACGAGGAAAAAGCCTAGAAGCCTGCAAGCTGCAGCCTAGATAGCTGTAGCTATCAATAGAATAGAATGCAAAATACCTAAAAAATAATGTTAATTTCCGGTTGTCTTTATCATACTAAAAGATCGAAAGGAATCAAAACTCAAAAAAGAAAAAAAGAAAAAAATCTTATCTTATAAAGAAAAAATCTTATAACGTGAAATAGAAATACGGCATATTTGTAAAGTACATACTCTGAACGGGGCACAGTTCCTTCGGGACGCAGAGGTTGTTTCCGTCTCTCACGTATCCAACTTTGCAATGACAGGCACCGGGAAGGCATACTGTTGCACACAGAATAACATGAAACTGCAAATATATGTTTGATGATAAAGCGGCATAACAGAGGCCTTTAAAACGTACCACGTACGCTTCCCAAGTAATATATCAATGCATGAATTGAAAACAGAATAAGCCAATTGGCCGTGCCACTGACTTCGCACATTGTTTTTCAGTTGCCATTTGTAATTTGTATGTGCAATACACACATGCTTATTAGTCATTCCTAGGTTTCATAGCTTCACTAACCCTGCTATGTTTTTAATTATTCAGCACGCTGTGGAACTTTACTTTACAACTTACAAGTAATCTTAAAGGGATCAGCTCACCTTAAATTGTGTCTGTTTTTTTTTGTTTCTTTATTTTCTATAAGGGATAGTAAAAATTTGGAATAGAAAAAGTAGTGTTCAATTTCAATACTCACGAAGATATTGGGTGATAAAGTGGTGGATTGATCGGGCCGAAATGCAAAAAGGGCAATTATCCTATACAAACAAGGCAGGACAATTGCCCTTTTTGCATTTCGACCCGATCAATCCACCACTTCTTCAATCGCGAATATCAATTATTACGTATGGTGGAATTCTAAGAATGCCTTCTTGACGCTGGAAAACTATACGACGAATAATGACCCTAACACATTACCGGATCATCAGAACACTTGGGTTCGCAGGCCGAGCCGCATTCCCTATATTCTTCATTTAGTCCACTGCAAGTGTTGCCTTGATTTGCTGCAAATATATAGGACTTTACCAAAGATTTTTACTAAATTTGGCTGCATTTTTCAGTAGAAATTGTCCTTTTAGCTATAATCTAAACATTTTTGCAAATGTTCCAGAAGGAAATGAGGTAGCTTAGCTTAGCACCTCACGTTGTTATAATGTCCCGGGTCCCGGGTCCCAGCACCAATTACAAGTTTCGAATTCCAATCTTTGCGACAAATTCTCGCGCGAGGCCCGCGTCAGGCCGCGTGAGACCTGTGCGAGGCCCGAGCGAGGCCCGTGCGAGGCCTCCTCTTCTCACCGCGCACCATCCGCGTTTTATCTATCTAGCAACTTACGTCCAACATCGCCGCACAATTCCTTTGGTACGCAGAGGCCATTTTCGTTTCGCACAAAACCGGCCTTGCACTGGCACCCGACAACGCACTGCTTGGTGCAGATTCTTTCCTAAAAAAAGTAGAAATTTACCAACAAGTCAATAACGCATGTCTGAAGATACGATATTCGAGGTTTTTTACACTGTACCTGCTCGGCGCACGTTGGTTCGCATGCACTTCCACACGTATTGAATACTTCGTTGATGTTACTGCAGGTGATGTTTCCTGAAAAAAAAATCATTATTCATAATCGTGCTCAATTTCTAAACCAGTACGTTTGTGCGTGAATTATTTACAAAAATGGTTTGCGTACCTGGGAGCCCGTCGGAAACGCATTGGGCTCTTCCCTAAAATAAGCAGAATCATAATCATTTACAACTCTGTTTACAGTTTTTTTTTTCTGGGATTTTTATATAGAGTACATCCGCGCGCTAATAGTATGCCGCGTCGCTCAACCTTTAAAGTTTTACGGTTTTTCGAACAACTGCGTTTTTAACAGCAGGTGTTGACCATGAATCATGAGTTTCAAGATCACGTGTCGACCGCTTTAAAATCTGCTCATCCTCAAAGTTTACGAATGTGACTAGGTGGAACATCAGTTTCAAAACCTCGTGCCGCAACTCTTTAATTTTTTTCTCTTCATCAAGGTATACCTTAGAAGAGGAAATCTTCTTACAGATTAAAAAAACTTACATTAACCACGTGACAAGTATGCCCAGCACTGCAGCGGACAACCTCGCATCCCGGTGATGGTGCTTAAAAAATATCCTTGCTTTTGTATGCATTGTATAACTAAGTGTTTAACTGAGTTGTTCAAAGACTATGACAATGGATAAAAAAATGCGTGCAATGTACGCTTCTCGCAAACTTTGCTACTAAACTTACGCTTAACATCGCCGCATAGCTCCTTTGGCACGCACAGGCCATTTTCGTTTCGCACAAAACCGGCCTTGCACTGGCACCCGACAACGCACTGCTTGGTGCAGATTCTTTCCTAAAAAAATAGAAGTTTACCAACAAGTCGATAACGCATGCCTGGAGATACGACATTCGAGGTTTTTTACACTACTGTACCTGCTCGGCGCAAGATGGTTCGCATGCACTTCCACACGTAGTGAATACTTCGTTGATGTTACTGCAGGTAATGTTTCCTGAAAAAATCTTTATTCAATAATGTGCTCATTTTCTAAACCGTGTACGTGTGTGCGTACTGCGTACGTGTGATTTATTTGCAAAAATGGTTTGCGTACCTGGGAGCCCGTCGGGAACACATTGGGCTCTTCCCTAAAATAAGCAGAATCATAAGCATATTACAATTCGTCGTCTGGGATCCTTGCGTGTGCACACCCGCGGCTCTCTGCTAAACTGTATTCTGCGTCGCTCAACATTTAAAGCGAAATACCGGCCGGTTTTTGAAACGTATCTCAAGTACTTGCATTCCTATGCATTTATGCGAAGTGGGGTCTAATTGGGGTCTAGTTTTTATTCTAATTTTTGATCATTTGCATATGCTGCATACGAAAGCAGGTGTGCGCAATGTGTTTCAAAAACCGGCCGGTGTTTCGCTTTAAAGCTTCGCGGTTTTTCGAACAGTTGCTTTTTAACAGCAGGTGTCGACCATGAATCATGAGTTTCATGATCACATGCCGACCGCTTTAAAGGGAGAGGCCCACGAGAAAAAAGTTCTCCTCAATTTACTTGCACAGAATGTCCGGAATTTCAGAAACGTTACTGTGAAAACCGCATTTCTTTGCACCTAGAACTCACAGAGATATTCTCCGGCAAACAGTTCGGTCAGGTACCGTAGTCAGTATCAATTTTTGCGCATTTATGGCATTATAGTATTGGAAACGCCGTGTTATAATCGTACGAATGTTCTTCATTAGTTTAACCATTATTATGAAGAGAAAGAATGCTAGTGGATTGTCGTAAACCGTAAAAACGTTTCTGACTACGGTACCTGGCCGAACTGTTTGCCGGGGAATAACTCTGTGAGTTCTAGGTGCAAAGAAATGCGGTTTTCACAGTAATATTTCTGAAATTCCGGACATTCTGTGCAAGTAAATTGAGGAAATGTTTTTTCCCGTGGGCCTCTCCCTTTAAAACGTCGTGCCGCAACACTTTAAGTTTTAGTCTTCATCAAGGTTTCGTTTTAAAAAAAAACTTACATTAACCACGTGACAAGTGTGCCCAGCACTGCAGCGGACAACCTCGCATCCCGGTGATGGTGCTTAAAAAATATCCTTGCTTTTGTGCGCATTGTAAAACTTAATGCTTAATTGAATTGTTGAAAGAATACGGATAAAAATGCGTGCCATGCGTACTTCTCCAAAAGTTTGCTATTAAACTTACGCTTAACATCGCCGCAGAGCTCCTTTGGCACGCAGAGCTCATTTTCGTTTCGCACAAATCCGTCCTTGCACTGGCACCCGACAACGCACTGCTTGGTGCAGATCGGTTCCTTAAAACCGAGATTTATGATAATTCTCTGGGGCCAAATCAATATTCAATCATTGTCCAACGCTAAACCCAGTTACCTGTTCGAAGCATGTTGGTTCGCAAGCAGTTCCACATGTGGTGAATATTTCGTTTATATTACTGCAGGTATTATTTCCTAAAAACAATAACCTACTAGTTTTCATTTACGGTTTTTTTATGGCAACAATGTCCTAATTTTGTTATCTGAATAACACAGAAATGTGGTCAAGAAATGATTTTCGCCGTGTAAGCTCGGCCATTTAGGTCTTAAAACGGTCACCGAATGGTTACTCAGTAAAAGTTGGAATTATATTGCTTAATTCGCTTACCTGGTGTCTCGACCGGAGTACAAATCGGGCTTCCCTAGAAGCAAAAAGAAATCGATATATTAAACTTGACAACATTTCAAAACATCGTAACCCACGTGCTGCACTACAAAGAAACTCACTCTGATAAGATGACAAGTAGTTTCTGCAGGACAACGCACATTTGCACAAGTTATCGGCCCCGGGGTGGCTAAATTAAAAAGATATGACATCCGGTTTTTGAAAGTATGATGGACAACTGCAGCTCCTTCCTCCTTGTTCGTATACATATAGGCTAGACTTGACCATTTAAATTCTAATTATATTCATTACGCGTGCTGCATGGAAACACGGCTATCCAATAAAAGTTCGATTTATAATCAGAACACAAAATGTATAAAAAGTGAAAACAAGGGCACAGTTACGTCACTTACCTTCGTTATTCTTCTATACGAAGATATATATATATATATATATATATATATATATATATATATAGATATATATATATATATATATCAGAGAGAGAGAGAGAGAGAATAGAGAGAGAGAGAGAGGATAGAGAGAGAGAGAGAGAGAGAGAGAGAGAGAGAGAGAGAGAGCGAGAGAGAGAGAGAATGGGAGACATATTGCAAAAAGCCCTAAGAGCTTATTAGACTAACGTTCACTGTCGCACAATTCCTTTGGCACACATAGACCATGTGAATTCCTCAAGAAACTGTTCTTGCACTGGCACCCGACAACGCATTGCTTTGTGCAGCTCCTTTCCTAAATAAGTTCAAATTCAAATGAACGTACGTTATGGGGTTTGCAAGTATACTGAAAATTTGCCGTATCTTGGAACTACACGAGAATATTTTTTCAGATTTTCCATATTATATAAGCAGGTTCGTGCAGAAATACGGTAGTATTGAGAGAATCACCCCGCATTTTTGGGATACTTGCAAACCCCATAAGTGATGTAGATCGCTATGCATTACCTTCGGTCTCTGGCTTTCGGGTAAATTTAACTGATGTGATTTTTATCTTCGTTTTTAAAGCGAAATAACGCCTGGTTTTTGAAACGCATCGTGGACGGCTGAATACTTACGTATTTATGCAAATTTGCTCGAATTTAGCTAGATTTTTTTATTCTATTTTATGTTTATTTGCATAAGCTGCCTAAGATTGCTCGTGTACTCGATGCGTTTCAAATACCGGCCGATATTTCGCTTTAAACGTAATATAATCTCCAATTTAGCATCAAACAAGTTTGCGTAATGAAAAACTGAGTTACCTGCTCAGCACAAGTTGGCTCGCAAGCACTTCCACATGTGGTGAACTCTTCGTTGATGTTGCTACACGTATTGTTTCCTAAACAATTTTAAGCAACTATATATTTAGCTTTCTGAAAGAGTTAGGAAAAAAAAACATCTTTTTTTTATGGGTGTATCATGAACCCCGATTTCAATGGCAGTTCGCTGAGAACCCGTCATGTACGTTATCACCCTGTTTTACTTTTATTTACCCCTACGGTTATTTTTAGTGGCTTTAATGGGTTTAGTATTTTTTTTTTCTTTGATCATTTACGGTATTATCACCTTTTATCAGTTGAAACAATCATGCAATTGGAAATAAATTATTATTATTATGTGGTTCTATGGTTTGCCTACATCGATTTCCATTATTTCTCGGTTACGTCACACTGTGTTGAGCAGCATTATCATCATAAAGATAAAGATAAAGTGAACCGGGTTATATCAACCGAATCCGCGGAAACGGTGCACCGGGGTCCAGCTCAGAGGCTGGACATACTGGCCATTTAAACTTCCCGGTGGCAATCTTCTCGGGAACTCGATTTATCTCCGCTGGCTTTACCCAGCTACCAACTTTCACACCTTTGGTAGGGTGAGGGGGTTCCGGGCCGGGATCGAACCAGTGACCGGTGACAGGAGCAACGGCCCTGCCACTTGACCACGCCGATGCATGTCTTCATTCGTACAGATTTTCATCTACGTTACAGACGTTTATTAGCATGGAAAGACGACACAGGCGGCGTAACCGTCTGATTTGTTCAATAGAAGAACACATGCATTGGAGAATTAATCGTTTAAATTGCTTACCAGATGGAAGCTCGTCGTCTTTAACGCATCTCGGTCGTCCCTAACAAGGGAAGAACGTTATTATTTTAAAGGGATCGGTTCACCTTAAATTGTGTCTGTTTTTTTTTTGTTTCTTTATTTTCTATAAGGGATAATAAAAATTTTGAATACAAAAAGTAGTGTTCAATTTCAATACTCACGAAGATATTGGGTGATAAAGTGGTGGATTGATCGGTCCGAAGTGCAAAAAGGGCAATTGTCCTGCCTTGTTTGTATAGAGACAATTACCCTTTTTGCATTCGGGGCCGATCAATCCACCACTTTATCACCCAATATCTTCGTGAGTAATGAAATTGAACACTACTTTTTGTATTCCAAATTTTTATTATCCCTTTTAGAAAATAAAGAAACAAAAAAAAACAGACACAATTTAAGGTGAACCGATCCCTTTAACTTTCTCAAATAACAGTATTACTAAAACATTAGTACAGTACTCAACGGAAATTTGTTTCAATTAATGATTTTGCACCTACTAATTCATGAAAGGAATCCCAAGCGCTTAAACTTCTATGTTTTCCAACAAACTTAATTGTTCCGCACACTTACCTCTAGCAACCTATCTTTCCTCGATATATGCAAAACAGGTGAAAGTTTCCTTCCCTTATAATGTATTCGCCTAATATTATCGTGGGTTTGCAGAAAATGGATTTATGCAATGGAATGCGGAATATGCAATTAAATTGGAATCAGATCGTCGAAATAAGCACATTGTAATTGTTTGGCCATTTCATTAATTATCTCGTGGATTAACCACGCAAATGCCATATGCGGTGTAAAGAGTATTCGTACAGCGCATTCGGGTTACTGCGGGCGGAGGTATATCAAGGATGCTAGAATTTGAGCTTTTGATGTACTTAGTACTATTGTAGGAATGCGCGATGTGTTGCAATTATTGTTGTTATCTTCGCTGTGATCTTTTTTTGAGGTAATGTACGAATACTCACATAAATTTTCTTAAGATAATTAAAACTACGGCCATTCAATTGTCGCTGAATATCTTTCATCATATTGATGCACACATTTTAATGTGTCAATAAATATTTAATATTTAATATTTATTTGTTTATTTACTTGATTATTTTTTAGAAAAACTCACACCGACTTCCTGGCAGATTGTTCCCTCTTCAGTACAACGGATATTCGCGCAAGACACTACCATTGGAGGCAGCGGTGATGCTAAATTAAAGCGAAATACCGGCTGGTTTTTGAAACGCATCTGGTCAACTGCATTCCTATGTATCTATGCGAAGTGGGGTTGGGATCTATTTCTATGCTAAATTATGCATGTGACGCATAAGAATGTTGGTGTACTGGATGCGTTTCAAAAACCGGCTGGTATTTCACTTTAACGAAATTTACTGGGAGTAACTTTTTAGTACTAGTGTAAGTTCCCGTATGTATATGTTAAAGAAAAAAGCCGTAACCGCCGTGCACCGGCGTGCATGCGCTGCGATGAGCTCACGTCGTACCTTAACGCACGTGTGCTGCATGTGCGAGCGCAGTGTAAGTACGAATTTATCAGTAAACAAACTGACGTTCAATTATTGGGCAAATGGTATATATTGGTACGCATTTTCCATCTCCCTTTTCTATATCTCTCAAAAATCCTGTTTTGCACTGACAACCAGGGACACATTGCAGAGTACACACTCTATCATCTTCCTGAATATATGAGGGATAAATATGTGCGTTGCGGCACCTGATGGGGTTTCCAAGTATGGCCGATTTTCCTTCCAAGTATCGAAAAATTTACCGTATCTTGGCACTACACGATAATAGCTACAGGCAGTTTTTGCGACCGATCGCCACGGGACCATTTATTCAACAAAAAAATAGCTTTGATGGCGGGTTTTCTATAGTGCGGATGTATCAAAATTACGCAAAATTACGGTAGACTGGCACACTATTTTGCAATTGATACTTGGAAGGAAAATGCACGGTTTTTGGCATTCTTGGAAACCCCCATGAAAGCGAGAATGAGCGAGATTTGAACCTCTCAAATGAAACTGCTGACCCATTGCCTGCGGCGTTACCTCACTACTTCGCTACCTAGTTTTATAATATAGAATTACCAGTCGGCTCACGCCGCCTGAGGCGACTTACGTGGAAATATGATTGGTTTAGCATGGGCATAGTTATATACAAGTTTCAAACGTATCATAAGAAGTTCACATAATAAGAAACAATTGCATGTGTATACTTCGATATTGACCTGCGACACCCTTTTTATACCCGAACACGCGGAACTATTGTCGAAAATTTGCATTTCCGTAACGCAGATCGGTATCAAATGACGCTACATTTACTTTTTTATATAATAAGAAGATAAGAAGATTATTGACACGGTATATAAGTCTTCATCACATAAAATGATGATGAGAAGGTTGGAAAATTAAGCCAAATGTAACGATTAGCTTGAGGTTCGTTTATAAGAAAAAAGAGTAAAAGCTTGCTACAAATCAATTACCAATAAGATTGCGTGTTTCGCCAAGGTTAAGTTTTTACGCTCATGCGTGCGTTTCCTATAGGCTGGATCGATTACAATTACAATGACAAATACAATTACAAATACAGGGAACAATTACAATAACTCACAAATCCTGGACACTTTTGGGGACATGCACTACCACATTCGGTGTACACTTCGTTTTCGCCGCAAGTCTGGTTTCCTGAAAGAATTAGAGTGCCCGGAGTCCGAAATATATCTCAGCTAGAGAGCTAGAGCAAGTGAGAGAGAGAGAGAGTGAGAGAGTGAGAGACAGAGTGAGAGAGAGACATAGAGAGAGACATAGAGAGAGAGACATAGAGAGAGAGAGACATAGAGAGAGAGAGAGAGATAGAGAGCTAATCGCTCAAGTTCCTTACCATGTGGAAGCTCGTCTTTAACGCATTTCGGAATTCCCTAAAAAATAAGATTTAATACTTTATTGCTTTATATTGATAAAGAACTCATTATAAGCATAGGCTGCTAAACCTCAGTGTTTTTTTTCAATTACAGTCTCTTGGAACTAATCAGGAATGTTTTTTTTTTGTGTTGTGTTCAGTCTTCGAGCAGAAATACGGAATACGGTAGTATTGACACAATCACAGACATTTTTCGGGCACATGCACATTTGAATCAAACTCACATCGACTTCCTGGCAGATTGTTCCCTCTTCAGTACAACGGATATTCGCGCAAGACACTACCATTGGAGGCAGCGGTGATGCTAAATTAAAGCGAAATACCGGCCGGTTTTTGAAACGCATCTGGTCAACTGCATTCTGATGTATCTATGCGAAGTGGGGTTGGGATCTATTTCTATGCTAAATTATGCTCATTTGCATGTGACGCATAAGAATGTTGGTGTACTGGATGCGTTTCAAAAACCGGCTGGTATTTCGCTTTAACGAAATTTATTGGGAGTAACTTTTTAGTACTAGTGTAAGTTCCCGTATGTATATGTTAAAGAAAAAAGCCGTAACTGCCGTGCACCGGCGTGCATGGGCTGCGCTGCGCTCACGTCGTACCTTAACGCACAGTGTGCTGCATGTGCGAGCGCAGTGTAAGTACGAATTTATCAGTAAACAAACTGACGTTCAATTATTGGGCAAATGGTATATATTGGTACGCATTTTCCATCTCCCTTTTCTATATCTCTCAAAAATCCTGTTTTGCACTGACAACCAGGGACACATTGCAGAGTACACACTCTATCATCTTCCTGAAAAAATATGAAGGATAAATATGTGCGTTGCGGCACCTGATGGGGTTTCCAAGTATGGCCGATTTTCCTTCCAAGTATCGAAAAATTTACCGTATCTTGGCACTATACGATAGCTACAGGCAGTTTTTGCGACCGATCGCCACGGGTCCATTTATTCAACAACAACAAAAATAGCTTTGATGGCGGGTTTTCTATTAGTGCGGATGTGTCAAAATTACGCAAAATTACGGTAGACTGGCACACTATTTTGCAATTGATACTTGGAAGGAAAATGCACGGTTTTTGGCATTCTTGGAAACCCCCATGAAAGCGAGAATGAGCGAGATTTGAACCTCTCAAATGAAACTGCTGACCCATTGCCTGCGGCGTTACCTCACTACTTCGCTACCTAGTTTTATAATATAGAATTACCAGTCGGCTCACGCCGCCTGAGGCGACTTACGTGGAAATATGATTGGTTTAGCATGGGCATATTATATACAAAGTTTCAAACGTATCATAAGAAGTTCACATAATAGGAAACAATTGCATGTGTATACTTCGATATTGAGCTCTTTTTATACCCACACGCGGAACTATTGTCGAAATTTGCATTTCCGTAACGCAGATCGGTATCAAATGACGCTACATTTACTTTTTTATATAATAAAGATAAGAAGATTATTGACACGGTATAAGTCTTCATCACATAAAATGATGATGAGAAGGTTGGCAAATTAAGCCAATGTAACGATTAGCTTGGTTCGTTTATAAGAAAAAAGAGTAAAAGCTTGCTACAATCAATTACCAATAAGATTGCGTGTTTCGCCAAGGTTAGTTTTTACGCTCATGCGTGCGTTTCCTATAGGCTGGATCGATTACAATTACAATGACAATACATACAAATACAGGGAACAATTACAATACTCACAAATCCTGGACACTTTTGGGGACATGCACTACCACATTCGGTGTACACTTCGTTTTCGCCGCAAGTCTGGTTTCCTGAAAGAATTAGAGTGCCCGGAGTCCGAAATATATCTCAGCTAGAGAGCTAGAGCAAGTGAGAGAGAGAGAGAGTGAGAGAGTGAGAGACAGAGTGAGAGAGAGACATAGAGAGAGACATAGAGAGAGAGACATAGAGAGAGAGAGAGAGAAAGAGAGAGAGAGAGAGAGAACTAATCGCTCAAGTTCCTTACCAGATGGAAGCTCGTCTTTAACGCATTTCGGAATTCCCTAAAAAATAAGATTTAATACTTTATTGCTTTATTCCTCATTGATAAAGGACGCATTGTAAGGATAGGCTGCTAAACCTCAGTGTTTTTTTCTCAATTACAGTCTCTTGGAACTAATCAGGAATGTTTTTTTTTCTGTTGTGTGCAGTCCTCGAGCAGAAATACGGAATACGGTAGTATTGACATAATGACAGACATTTTTCGGGCACATGCACATTTGAATCAAACTCACATCGACTTCCTGGCAGGTTGTTCCCTCTTCAGTACAACGGATATTCGAGCAAGACACTACCATTGGAGGCAGCGGTGATGCTAAATTAAAGCGAAATACCGGCCGGTTTTTGAAACGCATCTGGTCAACTGCATTCTCACGTATCTATGCGAAGTGGGGGTCTAATTGGGATCTATTTTCATGCTAAATTATGCTCATTTGCATGTGACGCATAAGAATGTTGGTGTACTGGATGCGTTTCAAAAACCGGCTGGTATTTGGCTTAACGAAATTTATTGGGAGTAACTTTTTAGTACTAGTGTAAGTTCACTTATGCATATGTAATATGGAAAATCCGTAACCGATGTGATCTTTAACACCGGCGTGCATGCGCTGCGATGCGCTCACGTCGTACCTTAACGCACGTGTGCTGCATGTGCGAGCGCAGTGTAAGTACGAATTTATCAGTAAACAAACTGACGTTCAATTATTGGGCAAATGGTATATATTGGTACGCATTTTCCATCTCCCTTTTCTATATCTCTCAAAAATCCTGTTTTGCACTGACAACCAGGGACACATTGCAGAGTACAATTTACAAGTCATTTTGCAAGCCGGCAAAAAATTTGAATGCCCACTATGGAAATCAGCTATTTACTACGATCCAAAATTTTTATAGACTTCATAGTCTTATATTACACTTATATGTGTCTTACACCCGCTCGCCTGTCGCATCCCTACGCACAGTGCGCTAAATGGTGTGCGCTTCGTGCACATGTTCATGTGCTCACGACAATGGCAGTGATGCGGACTTCCATGCGTAGACGTTGTTGCGTGTAGTAAGCGAATATTGCCTCACAAGTGGATATAGTATTAGGATCATGGTACTGTAGATTGCGGTGAAAATGCGAAATGCTCACGCTCAATATGTGGACATTGAATTTCTCGCATGCATTTCCCATCTCCTTTTTCTCCGTCTCTCACGTAACCATCCTTGCATTGACATCCAGGGACACATTGCAAAGTACACACTCTTGCATCATCTCCGCCAAATTGAGGCAAGTACTAAATATGAAAGTTGTCGAGGCAAAGAAAACGTGACATAAGACGGGTGCAAGCTGTATTCGCAACAACGACAACCCTGCCTCGTTACCGCTACGCCGCCGCCGCATGGTAACATATCTGATTTTTTTGCATAAATTAGCTCTTACACAAATAGTTATTTATAGCTAAACAAGATTGTTGCGAGTTACATATGGAACCACTCTTTCTCACAATCAGCTTAGTTTTGCTCGGCATACTACCGTATGCATGTTACAAAAGAAGGCATGTTGCAAGCATCATTCAATATAGCATAGTTTAGAAATGTGATTTTCAGGACTCTTAATTTTCAAAAACTCACAAACATGGGACACTTTCGTGGACACGCACTACCACATTCGGTGTACTCTTCGTCTTCGCCGCAAGTCTGGTTTCCTGAAAGAATTAGAGTGCCCGGAGTCCGAAATATAGCTCAGCTAGAGCAAGAGAGAGACAGAGAGAGAGAGAGAGACAGAGAGAGAAAGACAGAGTGAGAGAGAGACATAGAGAGAGAGAGAGAGTGAGAGAGAGAGCTAATCGCCAAGTTCCTTACCAGGTGGAAGGTCCTCTTTAACGCATTTCGGAATTCCCTAAAAAATAAGATTTAATACTTTATTGCTTTATTCCTCATTGATAAAGGACTCATTGTAAGCATAGGCTGCTAAACCTCAGTGTTTTTTTCAATTACAATTACAGTCTCTTGGAACTAATCAGGAATGTTTTTTTTGTGTTGTGTGCAGTCTTCGAGCAGAAATACGGAATACGGTAGTATTGACATAATCACAGACATTTTTCGGGCACATGCACATTTGAATCCAACTCACATCGACTTCCTGGCAGATTGTTCCCTCAGTACAACGGATATTCGCGCAAGACACTACCATTGGAGGTAGCGGTGATGCTAAATTAAAGCGAAATACCGGCCGGTTTTTGAAACGCATCTGGTCAACAGCATTCTTATGTATCTATGCGAAGTGGGGTCTAATTGGGATCTATTTTTATGCTAAACTATGCTCATTTGCATGTGACGCAAAAGAATTTTGGTGTACTGGATGCGTTTCAAAAACCGGCTGGTATTTCGCTTTAACGAAATTTATTGGGAGTAACTTTTTAGAACAAGTCTAAGTTCCCGTATGTATATGTTAAAGAAAAAAAGCCGTAACCGCCGTGCATCGGCGTGCATGCGCTGCGATGCGCTCACGTCGTACCTTAACGCACGTGTGCTGTATGTGCGAGCGCAGTGTAAGTACGAATTTATCAGTAAACAAAAACAAACTGACGTTCAATTATTGGGCAAATGGTATATATTGGTACGCATTTTCCATCTCCCTTTTCTATATCTCTCAAAAATCCTGTTTTGCACTGACAACCAGGGACACATTGCAGAGTACACACTCTATCATCTTCCTGAATATATGAAAGATAAATATATGCGTTGCGGCACCTGATGGGGTTTCCAAGTATGGCCGATTTTCCTTCCAAGTATCGAAAAATTTACCGTATCTTGGCACTACACGATAATAGCTACAGGCAGTTTTTGCGACCGATCGCCACGGGACCATTTATTCAACAAAAAAATAGCTTTGATGGCGGGTTTTCTAGAGTGCGGATGTGTCAAAATTACGCAAAAATACGGTAGACTGACACACTATTTTGCAATTGATACTTGGAAGGAAAATGCACGGTTTTGGCATTCTTGGAAACCCCATGAAAGTGAGAATGAGCGAGATTTGAACCTCTCAAATGAAACTGCTGACCCATTGCCTGCGACGTTACCTCACTACTCTGTTCTTCTACTGCACGTTTCCCGCGAAACAAAAATAAATCCCGCGTTTACTGGAAGCTAATCGTCGCAATAAGAAACGTCGCATGTTTCTTGACAGAGTAGCGAATCAAGTCCCGCAATTAAACACTAGGCAAGGACTAGTGTTAGCGGCAAGGCCCTCTAATTATCGCTAGCAAGGAAACGTAGGATTACGATTACCGCTCAACTGCGAATGAGGAACATGGTACTTCACTACCCAGTTTTACGCTCCTGATTGCGTTTTGTAGGCTGGGTCGATTACAAATACAGTTGCAATTACAAATACATGGAACAATTACAATAACTCACAAATCCTGGACACTGTTGGGGACATGCACTACCACATTCGGTGTACACTTCGTTTTCGCCGCAAGTCTGGTTTCCTGAAGAAAAGAAAATAGTTCGTTCGGGATATAACCCTGTGAGCGAGCGGGCGATCGTGCTAGAGATCGAGAGGGAGCGTGTACACTTTTCTGGTTATCAGAGGTCGTATTCACCGTCACGCAGGGAGCCCTCCCTGGCCTCCCCAGGGAGCTAAAGAGTGTGTAGAGAGTGCGAGAGCAGAAGAGATTCAGAGCGCTCGTGAACATAGGTAGGGCTTCCTGTGTGTTGGTGAATACAGTCTCGGATTTACATGGGGGTGGGGGATAATGTTTTGTAGGTTTCTTAGTCTTTTTCAATCATTTACTATGAAACGTTTTTGTAAACAGTGCTTGGATTAGAACTGGAAAGAAGGGAACTAACTGAGTTTGACTTGAATTTTTTAAAACAAATTACCACTTCGAATCGCTACACATCTTGGTACCGGAGGACAGGGTTCCCTGATACACGAAACCTGAAACGAAAATAAACGAATTAACATACGATTTTATACATTAACCCGTATTCTCGCGTCACTGGTAGGCCTCCCAATTGGGAATGACCTACAGGGAGAAAAAGCGCTAATTCTGGTGTACTGGTAGGAGGCGCGTCGCGTGTAGCGGTTTCCCAATTGGTAGCGGATTGGTAGGAATGTTGCATGCATTAGGCCTAACAGAGGAGATTACCACTACCAGAGCCTACCACTGGTAGGCGTCTCTCATTTCCAATCTGGTAGACCTACCAGAGGAGATTGGGAATGGCCTACCAAAATGCCTTTCCCAAAGTGGCGCGAGAATACGGGCTATTCAGAGGACAAACATGTACGATCAAAATGGACAGACATGCAACTTTTCACTGGTTTGAAGCGGTATTCGTATTGTGGTTTATGATATGTGCTGACCTCTAAGCATGCTTTATATGTACTCTGTGACCTTCGTGTTCAACCAAGAATAGAAAATTTGCGTATATTACATGGGAATGCAGTTCAAAAAATCCAAAGCGGTATGTCATGCTGATTTATAACATCTAACTAACCTGCACGTTTTCACATTGTTTTCCTTTAGGGCATCTTATCAAATCACAGGTCTCTAAAGTAATTAGTTTGTTAAAGCGTTATAACATTCATTTTTTGAAATGTCAGCTCTACGTTTAATCATATATGCATTTGCAAAACATGCGGCTGTCCACCATATGCATTAAAAACAGGTAGTTATATCGCTTTAAAGCATCGCAGCCGCAACGGTTATTGTAGACTCATTACTCATTTGCATAAGCTGCGTAAGAAAGCTGGTGTACCCAATGCGTTTCAAAAACCGGCCGGTAATTCGCTTTAAATAATCTTCACGATGCCGTGTCAGTACTGCAAAAATATTACCTGCTTTGTCCGCGACACATGGCGAGCAAGACTCACAATCTTCCTAAATTACATAATTACATCCAAAAATATATGTGACGCTTAATTTTTTATTACAACGAATGAGTGTCAGTTTAAGTTTCTAGGTTAAAATTGGTACAATGCTAAGCCGACGATACTACTGACAGCAATTCGAGTACCATTTTTAGTTTCTAGGTTAAAATTGGTACAATGCTAAGCCGACGATACTACTGACAGCAATTCGAGTACCATTTTTAGTTTCTAGGTTAAAATTGGTACAATGCTGAACCAACGATACTACTGTCAGCAATCGAGATATTTCCTTTATTTTCGGAACAGACTCATGGCTGATTGTCGAGCCTGAGCGTGGTAAGATGTGCTCGCTATGTGCAGAACACTATGGCCTATGGCGAATATGTGAACTTGTGAATTGCTCAGGCTTTGAAGCAAAGTGTCGGCCTCTTTTTGAAACGCATCGTGGACAACTGAATACCTACGTATTTATGCTAATTTACTCGAATTTAGCTCGATTTTTTTATTCTAATTTAGGTTCAATTGCATAAGCTGCATAGGGATGCAGGTGTCCACGATGCTTTTCAAGAACAGGCCGGTATTTCGCTTTAATTTAGCATCACCGCCGCCTCCACTGGTACTGTCTTGCGCGAATTACCGTTGTACTGAAGAGGGAACGACCTGCCAGGAGGTCGATGTGAGTTTGATTCAAAGTTAGTTATTCCCTGACAAAAAAAATCAAATTATAAACAATAAACTTGCCCTAATTTCGCAATGGAATCCGTCTTTGCATTCAACAACGTCACATACTAAATGAACAGCATTCAATTAAATAAATCAAGTAGTCAATACGTAACGTCATTTGAGCTTGCGCTATCAACTCCAGAACTAACGAGAACATTCTAGTAAAGTCTAAAGCAAAATCGAGCTCTACACCCATAAATTCTTTCACGTTACTGTGCAATGAACAAACATCTGAATGTGGATTTGTAGACCAGAGGCCATATTCACCACTCCGATTCCCTCGGGGAAATAGTCTCTGTGGACAGAAAATAGCATTCTAATGTGAGACACACAGAGAAAAATACTCTGTGGGGAATACCCTATAGGGAATTGAGTGGTGAATCTGGCCTTATTTTTAAAAAAATTTTAAATTTGTTTTACGCTTCAAGAGCGTGCACCTTTATTCAAGGGAGTTCAAAGTTCAAAGTACAATTTCAAGGTTTGCTTGTGACATGTTCCGCCGAGGTCCTGAGGCCGTATTCACCAACACACAGGGAGCCCTCCTTAGGCTCACGAGCGCTATGAATCTCTTCTGCTCTCGCACTCTCTACGCACTCTTTATCTCCTGGGGAGGCAAGGGAGGGCTCCCTGAGTGTTGAATACGGCCTCTGAGCAGTCGAGTCGTATCGAGTGACATTCGTGCACTGCACAAGGCAAAGGCCCTGCGCTGTTATTATCCTAGCCAATGAGCAAGATTCCCTGGCTTTTTCGAGATAAATTTAGGAAATATTTACCGTCAATGGGTTGCGACTCACAGATGACGACCCCGACAAAGGCGAAGAGCTGGAAAGGAAATTGTAGTGTGCAAACTTGTCACCAAATAAATGTGTGCCATTAAAGCGAAATACCTGCCGGTTTTTGAAACGTATTGCGTACACCTGTTTTCTTTTGCAGCATATGCAAATAAGCAACAATTAGAATAAAAACTAGACCCCAATTAGAGCACACGTTGCATAAATGAATAGGAATGCAAGTACTTGAGAGGCGTTTCAAAAATCGGCCGGTATTTCGCTTTAAAGGATCGCAGTCACTACAAAATCGTCGTTTTTCTTCGAGTTTACTTGTATTTAGTAAAGAATAGAGACAAATACTTTACCAAAACCGAATAATTTGAATTCCAACTCAGGGAGTGAACAAGTAGAAAAGTAGTTCTACTTAACTACCGCAGGATCACGAAACGTGTTCATGCAGCTGCTTCCCGATCGGGAGTATGCAAATTATTTCGGCAAATATCTGCATATTATATTTTTACATATACTGCAAGGGTCTGCAGGCATATCACTACACGTTTCATAATCCCGCGGTAGTTAAGTAGAAGTACTTTTCTACTTGTTCACCCCCCTGAGTTGGAATTCAAATTATTCGGTTTTGGTAAAGTATTTTTCTTCATTCTTAACTATATTCAAGTAAACTCGAAGCAAAATGATGATTTTGGAGTGACGGCGATCTTTGAAGCATTTGTCAAAAATACATTGGTCATAGTAAAGAACTTGTGCAACTAAAGATTGATTTTAGAAGCAGGTATTTGCAAAAAAAAACATTCACAAGGCACAAGGAAGTTACCGTATACTGTATCATGTTAATTTGTAACATGTTCTGTATTATACAATATCCTTGTTTCATTGTAAATACCGTAACCAAATAAAGTAAAACATAGATGAACCTACCAAAATTGAAGAAGCTTGTATGATCATTTTGCTTCTGATACATTGCTTTCTATTTTGCTGGTTTAAATACAAGGGTTACCTAATAAATTATTTTCTTCTCACGTTAAATTTGCAAAGAGATTTATTTTCTTCTGTCTGTTTGAATAATTACGCGGAAGTCTGCAGCTTTTACAGTATTCATCAGAAATCCATTGATTTTAAAGACAATCACACGTGTCGGATGTCAAAAAAAGTTTTCGCAAATGCATACAGTAAAGCGAAATACCGGCCAGTATTTGAAACACATCGAGTACACCAGCTTTCTTATCCAGCTGATGCAAATGAACAGAAATTAGAAAAAAAAATCGAGCTAAATTCGAGCAACTTTGTATAAATACGTAAGAATTCAGCTGCCCACGATGCGTTTCAAAAACCGGCCGAAATTTCGCTTTAATATCGAAAAATAGGATTAAAAGCTTTGACCGGCTGGGAAGGTCAATATTCATAATATGCTCAAAATAAAAAGAAACATGAAAGAAAACCCAATTGAGCTTCCGTTTAGCTCGAGGTGTGGTTAGCATTAAAGCGCATATGTAGGCACTCAAAATGAGCAAAACAAACGGAAACTAGAGTTTCCACACCAGACGTGAATTTAAATAGGCAGCTGAATATGCAAATGCGAATATTCGAATTTGCATGCGCATATGTCTCTGAATAATGCTATTTGACGATATCTGCATGTATATTTGAAAAAATTTACATTGACCCCGACGATGTATGGCATCGTCTCAAGTAACGCGTTTACTATGGAAAGGGTGAACTTTGTAGTTTATTTTCTGTTAACTGGGAATCTTTGGACAACTTTTGTTGTTGTTTCCTTAATGGGGAACATACATTCTATCAACACAGCTTAACTTCAAAAAGGGCCTACATATTCCCTTTAAAGGAGGAGGCTCACGAGAATGAAGTGCTCAAATATGAAATAGTTTCCTTTTATCGAAAGGTGATGGTATTAAATTCCGAAAGACATGCTTTACAAAGCAAAAGATTTTAATTGGAAGGAGTAAATCAATATAAAACTATGCATTCTATTAAAATTTTGGATCGTAGTAAATAGTTGATTTCCATAGTGAGCATGTAAATTTTGTGCTGGCTTGCAAAATGACTTGTAAATTTGCATGCCTACCATGGAAATCAACTATTTACTACGATCCAAAATTTTAATAGAATTCTTAGCTTTATATTGATTTACTCCTTCCAATTAAAAGCTTTTGCTTTGTAAAGCATGTTTTGCGGAATTTAATACCATTATCTTTCGATAAAAGGAAACTATTTGAGCACTTCATTCTCGTGAGCCTCCTCCTTTAATTACTGGAACATTATGGTTTGACTTGTAATGATTTTTTACCCCCGAAAGGAGTTATACGATTCTATGTATATGTAATTCTATGTAATTAAATTAGATAACATCTGAAAATATTAGGAATACGATAAATATGATTACAAAATATGGGAGGCTCACCTCGCTTCGACTCCTGTCATAGACGAGGATTTAGCTAGCCTCCGGGGAGGGGTCATCGTCAGTATGATATGATGCCCCGGTGGTATTGTAATATAGTACTAACTACTGACTAGAATTAAATTCTCGGAGAATGACTGAGTAAGATAATGTGGAAAAAAAGAAAAAAGTGAAAAAGTGCAAGTGTCCGAGCTCATTTGAGCTCCGAGCAAAGATAGAGCTCATTGTTTCGAGTACTAATGGCGACTGCAAACACATTAGAAGTTGTGAGGGGATAAACAGGAAATTGTAATTAGCTGATAATTAGTTGAGGGCTTACTTGATCCACTCTATGTGGATCCAGTTGTTTCCTACACTCAATGCGTTTTAATACCCTGTCTTGCTCTTTTACAATAATTAGTTTTATTAGTAGCACATCAAGCCTACATGCTTGAATACGTATTCTGAAGTTTCAAGTGTATTCAAAATAAAACATTATTTGTACCGAAGTATAACCTCTAACCTTCACATATAACTTTTTTTTCATGATTTTCTCTTTAAATACAGTCCGAAGTATAACCTCTAACCTTCACCCATAACTTTTTTATTTCATGATTTTCTCTTTTCACACTTTCATGCAAATAGCAAGACCGTTGCGTACAATAGGCTCTAGTGCACTTCTATAGGAACTATTTTTAATCTGTTTTCGAGAGTTATGCCAAAACTGACAATAGTCTTTGCCTATTGTTATATTCAAATGTCACCGTAACCCATAAGAGAGATCAGCTTTCCTTTTCGGGTAGCAATAGTGACATAGGGTAGTTGCACAACAACAAAGGTGTTACCTCTTTTAGATCAAAATAACTAAATTTGACGTGACAAAAGACTGGTGAAACCAATAGAGTAAGAGTATATAAAGGTAGGTGAGGGTAAGAGGGATAACTCACATACACAACTCTTGTTTAGCTATTTATAGTTATAAACTCACTGCTATAATCTATGTATATAACAGTAACATAGCTACTAAAGGTTTTACTTATTGACGCAATTCCATTGAAATGTTTTTTATCGATAGCTACCTGTTTTGCATGCCTTCTTTAGATTTAGATACGGTCGCCAAAGTGTAGGCTCTTTTATGGATTCCATTGTTTAATGACATTTTTCCTACTTCCAACCGATCGTTATCAAAATCCTAGGTGAATTCAAGAATGCCACGTAATTTTTTCAAATGAAAAATTAGATTAAACTTTTTAGTCGTCTGAGAATTACATTATTCCCCTGATCCCCTAAAGGTTAAAATAATTTATTTCAATAAAATTAGACAAAAAAATTGAATTTTCATGACATAATATAAATGGTCCCACAGGGATCAAATACATCTAATGAGAGGCGGATATATGGTTTTATTCATAACGTGTGAGTAACACTCGTACTCTACTTATTCCTGTAAGACAAAGGATTTTTGGATTTTATGTTGTATCTATGACACAATGATATTTAGTGAATAACATTAAATTAATTTTTTTGCTGCAAATATTGATGTAGGTGGTTTCTAGTGTCTAAACGAGAGCTGCTACTAACAATAAGCAATTTGATTTATATAATAATAATAATAAATGTTTATTGGATCAACGAATCGTAGGAACAAAGAAGAAAGCTCTTGGGGTAATTGCTGTGAGCTCGTAAACCAAAAGGTACCCTAGAAATTTCATTTATGATTTTGCATCTACATGTTACATGTACATCAATCATCAATGTACCAATAGACATTTGTTAAAATTATCGATTAGTTGCTATATTATAGATTAAACTTAAAAAACTCACATTTTCCGAGAAAATTTCCCAGATTATTCAAAAAATAGTTGTATTTTTTATAATTTCAGGTAAAAATGCAGCTTGTGGTCGCTTCCGTTGCCCTTCTTTTCGTGGCAACAGCGAATTGGTATATAACGATTTTTTTAGTTGCTCAAAGAAAAATACGTAACTTCTGCTCATGTAAAATTTTCATCAGCAACCCTAAAGCGGCCTGGCACATGGTTTTGAAACGTATGCTGAACAACTGCACTATGTGCTGATTTTGGTTGATCCTGTGCTGGAATGAACTACAGAAATTTGCACATAATACACGGCAATCTGTCTTTATACTCTAATGGGTAATGGGGTCTCAAATTATCCAAAAAAAAATCTGATTCTGTCAATACAACCGTATTTCTGCACGAAACCTGCGCATATATAATACGAAAAATTAAAAAAAATGCTCGTGTAGTTAAAAATACGGTAAATTGTCAGCATACTTTAATATCCCATAATGAAATTCTTAATAACTCTTCAACCTTTCAGCTATGGTGGTTTCTCCACAGGAGGCAGCTATGGCGGCGGTGGAAGTGAGTTTGTTGGATAACTATGATTATATTTTTTATATATTCTTTCCGCTTTCTACGGCAGGATCATGATATAGAACAATAATCCTGACAACGGTAAACCTGAGCCAATTTAGGTGCCTACGGTGGTTATTCACCAGACTACGGTACCACAAACTACAATCGTCCGTCATCAGACTACGGTAGCACAAACTACAATCGTCCGTCACCAGACTACGGTACCACAAACTATAATCGTCCGGTGTACTCGAACCCCATTAGGGTGTACACGCGCCCGGACTATTATCAGAGTATGCGTTTCAACTGTTCTACTTTTATACAGTAACTTCTTCCAGTGTTTTAATTCCTTCCAACTAATCAGTTCTGCTTTATAACGCTTGCTTTTTGGATGATCATAATAATGTCTTTCGAAAAAGGACTCAGGTTTCTTGATTTTTTATTATCCAGCAATTACAGACCGTCAGTACCCCGCCGAGAACCAATGGTCCAGCAATACGTACGGATACGGTAGCCGCCGACCAACTTACGTCAGCAATACCGTATACACTACACCACGACCGTACTACAGTAGCTCGTACCAACCACAGAACTATATGGCACCGTCTACCTTCTCAGTGAGTTTATATCTGATATTATACCTGATATCTCGTTGTTCGAGTTTTAGGAACTCCATCCTCAGAATATTCGAGGTATCGAACCACGTTTAGCCCTATGGCCGTAGCGGCTCAAACTTGTTTATGGTATCTTAAAGCGAAATACCGGCCGGTTTTTGAAACGCATCTCGGACAATTGAATTCTTACGTAATTATGCAATTTGCTCGAATTCAGCCCTATTTTTTATTCTACTTTATGCTTATTTGCCTAAACTGCACACGAATGATGTTGAACTTGATATGTTTCAAAAACCGGTCGGTGTTTCGCTTTAATCTTCAATATTTCCCCTTCATCATTTCAGAGGATTCAGTTGGATATAACTTGCCTTTTTAAAGGGACGGGCCCATCAAAATAAACCCATATTTTGCATGTTTTTATAATTTGTATAAAGGGGGTTTATTATAATATATGTACACTAAATTTCGGCTAGACTTTAACCCGGTGAAATTTTTCGGTGTCGATAAACGCATAAGCGTACCGTAGAAGACACACAATTGCACCTTTATTTTCTTATCGCGTGTCCCGGGGGAATATGGCTATATAGACAGATGGTCTCCCGGGTCCCAACCAGAGCGAGGTATCCTCGGGAGACGCGGTAAGGAAATAAGGGTGCACTTGTGTGTCTTCTACGGTATACTTATGCGTTTATCGACACCGAACAATTTCAGCGGGATAAAGTCTAGCCGAAATTTAGTGTACATATATTATAATAAACCCCCTTTATACAAATTATAAAAACATGCAAAATATGGGTTTATTTTGATGGGCCCGTCCCTTTAACATTTGTTCTTAATTCAGCCCCTGAGCAGTTACTCCGGTGCTTCTACGTTCCGTCACCCAATTGCGTCCTTCTCCAGTGAAGGACCCTACGGCGGAACTGCATCCTACAATCGGGACAGAATCGTTCCCGAGCAGATTGAGGTACGGTAACTCCGCCGAACTTTCATACCTTACTAGTCCTAATGATCTTTGATCTACCTCCTCCTTCCTCTCTCCATCTCTCTCTCTTCTATTCTAACTCTCCCCTCTATCTCTCTGCCTTTCTATCGCTCAAACACTCTATCTCTCTCTTTCTATCTCTAAATCTCTCTTTATTTCTCACTTTTCATAGCATTGAATACGTTTAAAGTTTTAAAGAATAACATCACCGACAGTCCCCCAGAGATTCATTTTTCAATAGGCAGAAATTCACGCATGTCAAGTTCAAATTAATATGATTCTGCTCGGCCTCATAATAAATTGAATCATTCAGAAATTCCTTTGCAAATGAAAACTACTGTAAACTTCCAGGTCGTTAGCGCCGAGCCGTTCGAGTCGCGCGCCAACTTCAACGAGTACGAAGCGGCGGACGACGCGGTCGCCGCAACCACTAAAAAAGCTGCCGCAGCTGTTTCTGTTGCAGCCGCAGCGGCAAAGAAAGCTGCTGTGAAGGCGTAAGAATTTCCGTCACCCTTTTTTAAATGACTTCAGGACTCAACTGAGCCGCTAACCTTCAAAGATAACATAAATTTCAACCTTTTTTTCATATTCGAAAATCAGTCTTGTCTTTCGCACTGAATGATCTGCTGAAATTAAACGCACTAAATGAGAATGTATATCTTACTCTATTTCTCGGCATTATTTTCTAAACGAACTTGTGCTTATTGTATATACAGTAATTTTCGCGCTGCATTTTCTTGCCTATTGTCAGTATAATCGATAATAAAATGTCATGCATAATACTCTCCTTGAAGCCAATGCAATGCAGTACATTCTTAAAGGGACGCGATCACGGTTTTGGCCCTTATGGATACTTTGTGTTTTTATTAACTCCACATTATGAAAAATATTGTGTTGGAAAAAATCCGACGAAAAATGCTGTATTCAGCGAGAAATTCATTGATTAAAAAAGTTGCCCCGATCAAAGCGCCACAGTTAGCCATAGAAAACCAAACGTTATAATGCCCGCGAGGTATTCGACCGATTAATTAGTGGAATGACGTTCGTCGAGTCATATATCAGCACGGCCATATGCTGGACAATTACTAGGGTTACGGTGCGTATTGGTTCGAGGACACAATTTTTCGTCATCATTTTACTCGCTGTTGCCGTATTTCTTGCAAAACATTTTCCCAACACTATGCTTTATAAATTGTGCAGATAATAAAAATACAAAGTATACATAAGGGCCAAAACGGTGACCGCGTCCTTTTAAGTTATTTTCAAGACCACTTTTTATCAAAAGTAGAAAAAAACTTATTAAGTTTAATAATGATTTATTTCTTCAATCAAGCCGACTAGAAATATGTACAAACAATTACTCAAACATACTCGACAATATTAGTTTAATAAAATTCAATAGTTAATAATATTACATACCCGTAATTCAATAATAAAGAGCAAGGTGTTGTTGGCAGTGTAATTTTAGACCAATAATGAATTCTAAAGAAAGCCAATTATTACCCTAATTAATCGAGGTACAATCAATAATTAATCAATAATTAATTAAAAGCGAAATTAATAATGGCACACAACTTCGATACGAAGGAACAAACATCTATTGATAACCTGAGTGAGAACGCGCACCGAAACTACTACAAAGGATTCGAACCCGCGTTGCATTATTGACAGACTAAGCACTTAACCACTTGGCTACGCACACTACACGTAGGTCATGGAATGAGCATCTGGGTGATGTGTGAGCACGAGACCAGGAGCCTCGGAGGGTCGTCCTCCCGAGCTGTTCGGGGGGCTCCTCCACTGCCTACTGGGAGCGGTACCGTAGCCAGACTCCCTACCGTTTTCCCCTGATAATCTTGATCTTGCGACTTCAGGATCCTCCCACCTAGAAAAGGATATCGATTAACATGATGAATTGATTTATTATTTGTAAATCTGAGTTGTTCTCTGCGTGAGAATATTTCCCTACATACTTACTGAATAACCGTGCACAATTTACGTGACAAAAATAAATCGTATTATATAAAGGACAAAGCTTTTTGCCACAATGTCGGAAACGAAATCCATAATATGTTTCAAGGATTTGGTATAAGCAGTCCAACTTTTCGCAACTCCAAAATAAGCACTATGAGTCTAGTACCTTAATTATAGGCAATACGTGTCAGACGTTTCATATAAGTATGCCCATTTTTGTAATGATTTGAAGTCAGCTGTGCAGTGCTGGAAAGTCGTCTCAGGCTGCGATAGCCGTCTGGTAAACAAATAAAAGGCGAACCTCTTCAAAGGTGGACTCTCCGTTGGTATGCCCGTTAGCTCATGCTCCAATGATGAATCACTCGCATTTGGAGAGTGAAATTTTGGTCGAACATCACATGTTTGCACTGAAATAGGAGCATTTTTAAAGGGAAATGCAAGCCCCTTTGGAAAATTTGCATATGATAAGCAAATCCTATGTATCCTATGTTAATTTTGTACGATCGTCCACGGCAATCGTACAAAATTAGCACAGGATATATAGGATTTGCTTATCATATGCAAATTTTCCAAAGAGGCTAGCATTTCGCTTTAACGGTTTCAAGAATAAGAAAAATGCACTATTACTATGAACGTAGAGCTACGAAAATCATTTAAAGTGAACGACCGGCCGGGTTTTGAAACGCATCTCAAATATCTGCATTCTTATGCAGTTATGCTAAAAGGGGGTCGAATTGGGGTCTATTTTTTATTCTAATTTATGCTCATTTACATATGATGCATGGAAAAGCAGGAATACGCGATGTGTTTCAAAAACCGGCCGGTATTTCGCTTTAAGGTTTAAAAACTATCTGAATGACACTGAGAGCCGATGAGTTGCGCGCCGCACCATTTCGGGAAACAAAATGCGCGCCGCAAAGGAATGGGAAACAAAATGCGCGCGGAATAGAAATGGCGCGCAAAGTGTTTCGCGCGGAATAGAAATGGCGCGCAAAGTGTTTCCCGAAATGGTGCGGAAATGGTGCGGAAATGGTCCGGCGCGCAACTTGCGCCCCGCACCATTTCCGCACCTTTTCGGCAACGTTTTTGAAAGCGCTCGGAGGATCTGCCGTAAGTGCAGTTGCTGTACTAATATTTTTCCGCAAGCACAGGTCTAACATATGTTGTGTGGCCGAGTGGTCTAAGGCGTTGTTCAGAGAAAGTATCTAACAAGAGTGTAGGGTTCGAATCCAACACGCTGCTTTCTTTTTGCAGTTGCTACTTTTCCCGCACCGTTTCCGCACCTTTTCGGCAACGGTTTGGGGGTGTTTCCCGCAACAGTTTGGGGGTGTTTCCCGCACCAAAACGGCAACCAGAGTCGGTGGAAAAACTTTTGCGGCGCGCATCAAATTCTTTTGCGGGAAACACCCCCAAACTGTTGCCGCGCGCAACTCTTGAGTTTCGTTGAAAAAAATGAAGAAAAAAAACATACCGTATTCGTCATGCGGGGGCGGTGGAGGTCTACAAGTGGGCGGTGGTTTACGTATGGAACCGCGCGGGGGCGTGCTCGGCCATCGGTCGTGGATTATCTGAAAGAAAAATGTTTAATTTGTAAATTTTCGCCCCGCAGAGAAGGCATCTTCCGGTGGGAAAAACTCTTTTTCAGAGTTAGAAAATGTGGTTCAAAGGTATTATTTACAGAAACTGTGGCTTTTATAATAATAAAAATCAGCTTATCGTTTGTTCGTGGGTATTTATTTTATTTATTAAATAACACCACAGGGTGTGCATCAAATGATGAAAAGAAAGTAGTATATGACTCGTCGTGTTGACCATATGACCATATGACCATATGACCGTATGAATGTGACCATACGTTCAAAAGAAAGTAACTATTATATACTCACCGCGCATCCGGGCGCTGGCGTGTAGGCAGTTGCTCGTAGGTTTGGTATTTCCTCATAGTGTTCATATGTTCTTCCAACAGTGTGATAGTTTCCTGCCTCTGTATGTTGTAGTCTAAGAGTTGTGGAGTGCGGCTGCCTAATCATAGAATCCGCGGGACGAAGTGACCTAAAAATAGAAAATGTTTATTTCCTATTTTCTTAGGTACTCTAGCGCAAGAGCTACGCGAGAGGTGTAGAATTCCAGGTGGCGCACTTTTGGCGCACATCCGGCACGCTCACCATATGCTCGGAAAGGATAATTCAGTGCAATTACCTAATTGCCGCGGGTGTGAGATTCTTGTGGAAGACCATACTGCCGCCCGTTTGCGAGCCGCCGTACATTAGGACGCCCATCGATCCCTGTAAGGTAGATATTTTAATAATTAGTATGGAGTTTGTAGTTTGGTGTACGTTTCTAATGATATTTTACAATTAGTATGGAGAGTTTGTAGTTTGGTGTACGTTTCTAATTGTGTTAGATATTTTACAATTAGTATGGAGTTTGTAGTTTGGTGTACATTCCTAATTGTAAATAAAAATTATACTACATGAAATTAAAGGGATGGGTTCACTACATAAAATGTATACCTCAAAACAGTGTGATTTACAAATGATATGTTCTCATCTCAGTGGTAAGGGCTTAGTGGCTACAAATAGCAATGTGTCACAAAGCAAAGCCATACAAATGAGTGTGTAAGGCATATTCTACTATATATTACGTTCCATACTATTTAGTTACAATTCGCTCTGGCGTATTATGTGGCGAAGGGCGATTTTTTTTGGATGTGTGTAATTAATTATTGTTTTCTTACATTATACGTCGTAGATTGAGTGATAGACAAAATGTAAATAAAAATACAAATTCATACATGTTGTGACACGGCTCCTCCACTAGTTTTCATCGAGTTATAACTCCATAAATTATCGGACGCCGTTAAAATATGATCCGCAGAAGTTGTTTTCTTTTTCTTCAGCTCAGCATCGTTCTTCCTGCAAACAGTAAGGTACTCAGTACAAATATTCCATTGATTCTGAAAATCCCCTACTTTCCCAAGCGAAGGGTACCCTTCAAAATGGAAATGGTGCACAATAGGGTATGTACCCCATCCGGCTAATGACTTCCCGGACCCTCTGTTATTGGCATGTTGCGTGTGTCGCCATGCATGATGACAGCTCATGGAGCCTATAACTCGACATTTTTCCGGTCAGAGAGACGGAGAGAAGACTGGTTTTAGAGAGGCTTAGAGAACATTGAATGATACATTAGACTGCACAAAGGATTTTAAGAGATGTTACTTGAAAATGGTAGGAAATGAGTAAGACGACTTTAAAGTAACCAATAAGATGATTCAACTTGTCATTGTTAGTAACTAAAAAAATAAAATGAAGCTTCGTATAGGTAGTATGAGCATAGACAGCATAGATAGGCGCATGTAACAACGCTGTACTGATGTGACCATACATAAATTCATTTTACAAGTGCGATATTTATGTACACTTTGCAAATGATTATTTGAATCTTCCCGCGCTCCCTGGTTTAAAACTCCCATAGCACGGTTCCCAGCTACTTGCCTAGGACCTTGGACCCAACCCTGTCCCAGCACATAACTCGATTACAATTCTAACGCCATGTTGTTCGCAAAACGGATGCGCAGACGGCTAATTTAGCATGGCGAACACTTCTCTTTAGACAGCGGCCAGGCCCGGCCAAAACTCGGTGTGCCGCTAATTTGCACGCAAAGTGCCGGCAAAATGCGTGCGACAGGATGCGTGCAAAACATGGTACTTGAACACGGTGCATGCACTAAATGGATCATGCTCAAGAGGAGCAATTGTTCGTGTGGGCCTGCGCAATTGACACAAACAATTAGCGCTAGAGCTAATAAGGACCGTGAACGGTAGTGAAACATTGGTGTAGGAGATATAGAAAACGTCAAAATACGTCAGGCTGGTTCGCTAAATGTAAACTCACGGCGGTCTGTGTTAAAGGGATAGGTTCATCTCAAATCACCTCTCTTTTTATTGTTTTTATTGATAATAGCACAAATATCATTCACAATGAAAATTAAATCAATCACAGAACAGTACGCCTTGCAGAAGAAGCTTCCTTTATTGGAAGCTAGTTGATCGGAAGCCAAAATCTAAACTCAAAAACTAATACCGTACACAGACCTCGCGGGCTAATGGCAATTAGCCAAGAGCGAATTAAATGATACCCATCGTGGAAAACAATGACCTGCCGAGTGTAGTTTGTAGCTTGGCTAATTGCCATTGGCCCGCACGATCTTTGTACGGTATTAGTTTTTGCGTTTAGATTTTGGCTTCCGATCACCTAGTTTCCAATAAAGGAAGCTTCTTCTGCGAGGCGTATTGTTTTTTGATTGATTTTATTTTCATTGTGAATGATATTTGTGCTATTATCAATAAAAACAATGAAAAGAGAGGTGATTTGAGCTGAACCTATCCCTTTAAAGCGAAATACCGGCCGGTTTTTGAAACACATCGCGGACAACTGAATTCTTACGTATTTATGCTAATTTGCTCGAATTCTGCTCGAATTTTTATGCTAATTTATGTTCATTTCATAAATTCTTGCCGTATTTCGTTTAACACATATAATTTTGATAAGTTTTACTTTATCAATTATCATAAAGAATTTGATTTTTCTTCAAATTATTTTGTTTACGCTAACTGATATATTAGGGTTGACCCGAACTAGGTCTGGCAAGTTGCGCCCACTACTTACACCCTATAATTTAACCCCCTAATCGTCTTCGATTATCGCCATATACAGTAAATTGAGGGCAACAGACTCGTTAAGGTTAAGAAAACTTTCTACTGGTTTATTATGTTATTATCTCATTGGGTAGACACCACCTGTTCACACATAAGTGCTATCTTAGTAAACTACAGTAATTATCGCGTAATTGCAATACAGTAAGTAGCAGCTGGTAAAAAAGGGTGACATAAACGGCGTATTTTAAAATTCAGATTCTTCAATACTGTAAGTAGTCTAATTAGTAAATTTCATGTTGATTAAAGCGGTATAACACCCGGATTTTTAAAGCGTATATTGGGCAACCGCTTTTTCATATGTTATATGAAAATGAAAATAATTATGCTAAAAAAGTCGCTCAGTGTCTCGCAGTGATTTGAATACGAATAAAGCGTCCAAATTACGTTTCAGAAACCGGGTGATGCATCGCTTTAAAATTTAATCCCCAACTGCCCATATCGGAACTCGGAACGCTTCATCCAGCTAGTGTTAGTCCTTGCGGCGTTCATTACGTACTCATTACGACTGCGAAATGACAAGGCCCCCGATGTATGACATGTTCCGCCGCTTCTGTTTCTATGTCAAGTATCTTAGAATAGGAATCGGAGCCCCGGCGTGAATTCATTAGATCCCAGAAGAAGCACATTGTCATACTCGACAATTTGGAGTGAATTAATCAGCAGATTAGCCCTTTGGTATTCTGGGTTATGTAATTGTTAACAGAGTGGTAAGGTAATTGTTGAACGTAATATATAAACTGCTTCTACATACTAGTAAATTTCAAGGCTTTTTGTAGGATAAGTACCAAAAATTTAGTGTTCTAACGACATTCGGTACAATAAGTAAAAAAGAGTACCTTTTCATGTTTTGCCAATATGCTTATTTACCAGAATCTATACATTCCCTATTCTCATAATACAAATGGCGCAACCTTGCTTCTGTCACCAGAAACGGACCCCCCGTTCACTCATTTATCATGCAACCCTGAGGCGCCTATGATCGATGACGA
>JAANDG010000901.1:0-39882 GCA_036852015.1 Pelodera strongyloides | reverse complement strand
CCTTGCAGCATTTTAGTGCAACCATGCTTCGCAATTTGTAGTGGTAGCGTAGGCTATTCTACCACAGGAGAGTATAGCCTACGCTAGAGTACAAATTACGAAGTGTAAGGGATTTTTGTTGTTTGCAGAACTTCTCGGCATTCTTTCGTTTGGAAAATAATCCCTATGAATATCAGCTGATACGGTATTTGGAATTTCACCATGCGTATTGCACTTTATATATTTTCACTTTCGATACTTTTGATTTGAACTAATCATGCAACAAGTTTTCCGCTTGTTCTGTTTGCTCTTGGACGATTTGTTAATCTTAACTACGATACTTTTAAGTTCTTCTATAAACTTTCTTTGAAATTGTCTCTTCATTTTCAAATCTATGGTACTGCATTATCACAAACTGTGAATATAGCCTCTGGGAATATAGCCCCGTGGTTGTGATCGCACATCGCACCTTCACGCTGACCCTCCCACACAGGTAAATCGATATAGGGGAGGACAATGCCCTCGCCTCTCTCCCATTTACATTCCCATTCCGGTCAAGTTTAGTAAAAGTTACCTCAATAAACGTTAGTAATCATCTAGTACAATAATGTAATAAATATCATCTCTCTGCATTGTTAGTTTGGAGTTTTCCTACACTGTTTATAATTTTGCAAATTACAGTGAACATTCTCGGGCATTTTTTCATGACAAGTCAGGTTTTGATTTTTAATTTCTTTGAAATTGTCCTTTCAAATTCAAATATATGGCTGGTCACCGACCTGGGAATATTGCCGCTGGGAATATTGCCCCAGGGGTGATGCACATATGGACCCTGTCCCGCGCACTATAGCATTCAAGTTTACTAAAAGTTTACTAATTAAAATATATTAATAAGATAAAATCTAATAGAATAATGTAACAACTTGAATATATCTACACATTGTTAGTTTTGTGTTTTCCTATTTCCTACAGATAGTATTGTTTTAATTTAGTTGTTCATTTGTTAATTACCATAAACATGTTATTGGTGTGATATTCTTTCAATACAAGAAAATGTTTCCACGTATTGAATAATCTCCACATATTTTCTTTCAATATGTCCATACTCCTTTCAATTCTTCTGTCATATTTCTTTGAAATTCCTTTACAAATTCAAATATTCAAATACCAGCCGTTCGAAGAGCCCTGCGGGCTCTTCTCCGACTGGAGGAATCGGCCTTCGGCCGATTGTTACACACTGTTCAAAAAAAACTTTCATTTACGTTTATGTGGAAACGTATAATTTGGTTCTGGATTCTGGACTTCAGCGTTTTTGCAAATCATGCAAATTTGCTATCGCACTTCTCTTCTCGACTATAATATCTCCTATAATATCCTCGACATATAAGCTAGCATAGCTCAACAGGTAGAGCGTTGGACTGTGAATCGAGAGATTGTGTGCTGCTGTGGTTTCGAATCCCGCCAGCGGCAAAGATTTTGTATGTTCTCGATTGTGATAGAAAATTTTCTTTATGAAAGGATTTCTATGTTAAAAAAAAAAAGTAAACTTCTTTTTTATATTATAAGATATGTCCGGTTACCCCCCCCCCCCTTTGAATATAGCATCGGGGCATAGAGAATATAGCCACAGAGAATAGAGCCTCAGGGAATACAGTCTCAGGGGTCACTTCACTACGCATCTGCACCCTTACCGGCCCTCTCTAGCAATGGGCATACAAGGGTCAACCGGCATTCTATCCCACTGTCTTCCCCATTCGTGTCCTTAATAAAATCTTATAATAATTAATAATATAAGACCTCACTCATCCCGTGACATAATAAAGTTCAATTACATTACGGGGATAAATATCTTAAGTCGTTACGGTAGACCCTAATATAATTGCAAATAAAGAGTACGGTAATTAGTGTTATTTTTACTTAAGCCACTATCAGTTTAAATTCTACTTTATTTTCCGTGTTGTCCATGATCCACTTGTTTCTTACCTGTTTCTATTTTTACGCGACTCCTTTCTTCAAACCCTACCAAAAGTTCATAATCGAAAATCGTGTATGTGTTCATAATAATTTATTGGTAATGAAATGAAACAACATAAATAAGAACATGCACAATAATTCAAATAGTACATAACAAAAACCAAATGGTTACCCTAAGATGAAGTGCCTTACGACATGTGTGTCATTCTGCCACTGTTCAACTACACATATTCTCTCACTGTCGTTATTTTATTAAAAATATGGGTTGGAACACGGGTTCGAATACAGCTTCGTTCGTTTAGTCTCAGATACATGTGTTGCACTTGCACGAAATTGCCATCTATTTGAATATCCATTTTTTATTTTATTTTTGTTTTACTGCTCTATTTTTCCTTCAATAACTCTTTGCTCTATCACCGGCGCTCTTTTGGCTCACTATTCTGGCAAAACTTTCTTATAATTCCCATTTTCAGGGAATATTGACGCGTTATATTGGACAAACTCCGCGCCCTCACCCGCCCTCACTCTAGAGGAAGGTTCGACATCGGGTGAATGAAAAACTACGCGAACAAACAGTCAACGTTGACCGGTTGGTTTTCCTATCTTAAAACAGATATAGCATAAGAAGTGTACTTCCAAGCTAGAACAAGTCTCACCTGATGAGCCAACGACGTTTTCTATGTGGTTTCGGCAATTCTTTCTTTCGTTGTCATGTGATGCCGTATCTGAATAAGTGCCGAAACCACAGGAATAACAGATCTATGCAGGCCGGCTAACAAAAAGTTTTCACCGAGGAAACTACCGGTTACCGTTACCGAACTATTTCACGGCCACACCATTGAGACTGCGTTCACAATCAACGTGAAACTTTGGGTGCGGGGCGGCGCGCTAAATGACGCGGGGCGGCGCGCTGAAAAGTGCGGGGCCCAGGCAGGGCGGCGCCACCAAGACGGGGCCCAGAGCACGCGGCCCCGCAAAAGATGGGCCGTAGGTGCGCCGGGAGCGCGCGGAGCGTGGGAAAATGGGCGTGAAAGGCCCCGCCCCTTTGCTTATTACATTAAATAAAAGACAATTCTACAATATAATAACAACCAACAACAAATATAGAGAATAATTTTACTTCATTCAAAGCATCCAAAAAAGATAGCGATAAAAGCGACACATTTGGGCGAATTATGATAAGTTACTATGAGTTACAAGTAAACATGGATGGAGTTATTGTAGTAAGTGTAGCTCATTCTTTATTATAATCATAGCGGTACGCGGCTGGCTACGCCCGCACTCCAATTTGCGCGGCTGGCTACGCGTGCACTCCAATTTGCGCGGCTGGGTACGCGGTGCGCTGCGCACCCAGGAACGTAGAACTCCCTGCTTTCCTATGCTTCATATGCAAATGAGCATGAATTTGTATAAAAAAATAGACCCCAATAGACCCCTTTTAGCATAACTGCATAAGAATGCTGATATTTGAGATGCGTTTCAAATACCGGTTGGTATTTCGCTTTAGGTAAATGAGCAAGCCGACTTCAGTACCCGTCTCAACGAATCGAGGATTTGCGTAATGCCTGCCTTCCTGTCACCACCCACGGGAGATGGGAACATACTCTTTCATCCACACAACCACAACAATAAATGACTTGGTGGGACATATATGGAAACCTAATATTGGATTAGCCCTACCTGTATTAGTCGATGTATCTCCATGGTAGGATATTTGCCATATATTCATTCCCTTATGTGGGGTATCGCAAGTGTCCAAAGTCCGATGATGTATAGTAGTATAGTTCTTTCTCTCCAATTCTCCATGACTTCGTCAGGTACCAGGAAGTCTGAAACGAGACCATTTTATCTCTATAATCAGAGGGCTTTCGCTACCTGAGGCGTCTTTAAAGCGAAATACCGGTCGGTTTTTGAAACGCACCTTAAATATCTGCATTCTTATGCAGTGATGCTAAGAGGGGTCGAATTGGGGTCTTTTTTATTCTAATTTATGCTCATTTGCATATGATGCATAAGAAAGCAGGTGTATGCAATGCGTTTCAAAAACCGGCCGGTATTTCGCTTTACATTCCTGCACAGGAAATACTTCAAAAAAGTTGTACATACTTATATGGAACGTCTGAAACATATTGTCAGCAATTAATGTAATGAAACTCATTTCGTTTATTTTGGTTTGCGAAATGTTTACGTACACCAAATCATTGAAACGTAGTATGGATTTCGTTGCGGATTCATCAAACATCTAAACTCTTCTCCTTATAATAGACCAGACGGCTAAGGCCGCCGCCTGATGCGACTATTCAGGCGATCCTACTAAAAGGATCATACTGCATACTTATATGAAACGGCTAACACGTATCTTCCAATTTATGTAATAAGATTCGATTGCCCTTATTTTGAAGGTTGAAAAAGGACTACTTATACCAACTCCTGAACTAGAAATCCGTTTCGTTCACACAAAAAAAAAAAAACTTCTTCTCCGTTATATAACAACCAGCCGGCTACGCCGCCGAGGCGACTTTCTAGTAAATTTACTTTATTTTATGCATACGCGAAACGTAGATTAAAAATCAGTAAAAAAAATTAGGGCAAGGATCATATGCTAAAATCCTCGCTTCGTCCCTTCTTTTGTTGCCCTAGATTTGCATGTTCTTTGTCATTTACGCCTAGTACTTTGAGCGCCGCGGAAACGCCCGAACGATACACCACACATATTCCATATATGCAGCCGTTTTTGGACGTTTGTGAGAGGGGCGCTCGGGAAGTGAGATGGCTCAGTGCACGGGAACGTGACAACCTGAGCGTAACGCACATCATCCAAACGTACAATCAAACAAACGCACAAACAAACAAAGCTCCCAACTTTATATAATAAGATATTACAAGCGTCCAAACAGCAAACTGGTACGTGAACGAAACGATTGGGTCTGGGATGCAATAACGTGCCCTAAGTTAAACTGTTAAACAGTGCGCTCATCATTAACTGTAATAAAAAAAGACTGAAAATTCGGCACAGAAAATAAAACTACGATAAATTTAATGACATGTTCTTACCTTTTTTCATTGTTCGTGCCGGCGTATCTTGGGTTGCATCCGCTTGGGTTGCACCGGTTGTTGTCTAAACAAAAATAAATGTATATTATAAAATATTGTGCATCCATGAAATACAGTGATTCGATCAACTCATTACCAAGTGAATCTTGAGTATTACTTTAAAAAACGTAAAATCATTTTGAATACCGTGGCAACAAACAGCAATATCTCTCAGCTTGTACTGTAATAACCTATCTATCTGTCCTCATCCTCATCTATAATACGATGGTTTTCGGCTCGACATGTATCCTGTAAATAAATATATTGTGAAAGTAAATGCAACCGACTCTCATTATAAATCTTAGATTTACAGTTAAGAAAGTCAACAATATTTTCACTGATGTGAAGGAAAGGTCGACACGTGGTTTACCGATACAAGAATGGAGAAGAGATGTTTTACTAGAAGAAACAGGTACAGAAAACAATCACCACACAAGTTGGGAAATAATATTCTAAAAGTAAATGAAATGCGACTAAATTTTGAGCTTAGTTTTGCGAAAGTGCGTGTATGATGCACTTTTGTTCGACGATTACGGTATAAGTACGGCATTTAGAGTTCGCTAAATTACAAAAAATCGAATATATAAAACTGTATCAAGCAAAAAATAATGAGCATCTATTCCTAATAATCTTCTGTAAAAAGAATTCTAAACAAGATCAGCGGGCCAGTAACAACAAACTAATAACATAAAGCCAACAATTTAAAAAAGTACTACAATTCAAACTCTATGAATAAGAAAAACAACAGTTTGCTGGAGGTTGAAATGCACGTCTCGTTTCGCTGCGTAGTGTTAAATGCCCCTTCACTGAGTATCTTGCAGTTTCCACAATAAATTTTTCGCGCACCCGTGGCGCGCTCCTGGCCCACCTGCCGCCCCGCGATTTTCGGTGGTGGAGCCCATCCCAGCCCAATGGGCGAGACATGGGCGATGGGCGCGCGGGGGGTGCGCGGCCCCGCGAAGTGGGGCCTGGGGCGCGCCGCCCCCCGGCCAAGTTTCCTCTGTGATTGGGAAGCGTTTTAGTCATACTTGGTAATTAGTGGGTGTGGTCACGAAATGGCTTGGCCCACGAAGTTAACCAAAATCCCCATTCATTTTGATGTTTTTTTAGAGCAATTGCTTTTCGCATTTCGACATCTGTGGGAATTGGAAAGCGCTGAAGCACTACACACTTTTGGAGCAGTGGACTTGGTGAACAATGGAGGATTTCAATACTGTGGGTCATTTCTTTCTGTTTTAATTTTGCGGGGGGTTTTCGAGTGCGCCAAAAACAATGTAGATGCGTCTCACAATATGACTGTCCAGGGGGTTACCTTCGGACGTCCTTTAAGGACGCGCCGATTGTGATCCCCCGAAGACATTCTAAAGTAGACGTGTCTCAGAATATGATACGTCTCACAGTATGACTGTCCAGGGGGGTTACCTTCGGACGTCCTTTAAGGGCGTGCCGATTGTGATCCGCCGAAGACATTCTAAAGTAGACGTGTCTCAGAATATGATGCGTCTCACAATATGACTGTCCAGGGGAGTTACCTTCGGACGTCCTTTAAGGGCGTGCCGATTGTGATCCCCCGAAGACATTCTAAAGTAGACGTGTCTCACTCAGAATATGAGACGTCTCGCAGTATGACTGTCCAGGGGGTTACCTTCGGACGTCCTTTAAGGGCGTGCCGATTGTGATCCCCCGAAGACATTCTAAAGTAGACGTGTCTCAGAATATGATCCGTCTCACAATATGACTGTCCAGGGAGTTACCACCTTCGGACGTCCTTTAAGGGCGGGCCGATTGTGATCCCCCGAAGACATTTTGAAGTAGACGTGTCTCACAGTATGACTGTCCGGGGGGTTACCTTCGGACGTCCTTTAAGGGCGTGCCGTTTGTGATCCCCCGAAGACATTCTAAAGTAGACGTGTCTCAGATCTGATACGTCTCACAATATGACTGTCCAGGGGAGTACCTTCGGACCGATTGTTCTTGGGACGTCCTTTAAGGGCGGCCGATTGTGATCCCCCGAAGACATTCTAAAGTAGACGTGTCTCTCAGAATATGATACGTCTCACATATGACTGTCCACCTTCGGACGTCCCTTAAGGGCGGGCCGGTAGACGTGTCTCGTCTCACAATATGACCCTTAAGGGCGTGCCGATTGTGATCCCCCGAAGCCATTCTAAAGTACGTGTCTCAGAATATGTACGTCTCACAATATGACTGTCCGGGGGGGGGTTACCTTCGGACGACCTTTAAGGGCGTGCCGATTGTTCCCCCGAAGACATTCTAAGTAGTGTGTCTCTCAGAATATGATACGTCTCATAGATAGGTCCGGGGGTTCCTTCGGACGTCCTTTAAGGGCGGGCCGATTGTGATCCCCCAACATTCTAAAGTAGACGTTCTCAGATGTCTCACAATATGACTGTCCGGGAGTTACCTTCGGACGTCCTTTAAGGGCGCGCCGATTTGATCCCCCGAAGACATTCTAAAGTAGACGTGTCTCACTCAGAATATATACGTCTCACAGTATGACTGTCCAGGGGGGTTACCTTCGGACGTCCTTTAAGGGCGGGCCGATTGTGATCCCCCGAAGACATTCTAAAGTAGACGTTCTCAGAATATGATACTTCTCACAGTATGACTGTCCAGGGGGGTTACCTTCGGACGTCCTTTAAGGGCGTGCCGATTGTGATCCCCCGAAGACATTCTAAAGTAGACGTGTCTCAGAATATGATACGTCTCACAGTATGACTGTCCAGGGGGGTTACCTTCGGACGTCCTTTAAGGGCGGGCCGATTGTGATCCCCCGAAGACATTCTAAAGTAGACGTGTCTCACAATATGACTGTCCAGGGGAGTTACCTTCGGACGTCCTTTAAGGGCGTGCCGATTGTGATCCCCCGAAGACATTCTAAAGTAGACGTGTCTCAGAATATGATACGTCTCACAGTATGACTGTCCAGGGGGGTTACCTTCGGACGGGATAGGTTCACCTCGAATTGCACCTTTTTTTATAATTTCTATTGATAGTATTACGTATGACGGTCAAGATGCGAAAATTGCAGCAAAGTTCCTTTGCTCCTCGAGCCAGGAGCACGCTCAAAAGCCAAACTACCTCGAATTAATAAAACAACTGGCCTACCGTACACTGGCTGCATCGATTAAAAACAGTTAAAGGTGTATCATTTAATTTCCACTCGCACCGCGAGCGGGAGCCGGCTGCATTCATTTTGTATTTCTTATGATGTAAAGAATACCTTTATTCTATGTTTATTTCGATATTGTGCGATTAATATTGGTGTGTAGCAACTTTTCAATGTCTGTCTAGCTGCCATTTCACACACTGCAGTTACTTTATTTGATATTATATTGAGTATTACTTTATTTGATATTATATTGAGTATTTCAAATATTTTAGATTATATTGAGGTTTTTAAATATATGCTTAAGTATTTGTTGTAGTATTTTTAAATAGAAGTTTGTGGTGAATACTTGTAATGTTACGCGGGCTTTTGTTTATCTAATTTTATATTTGCTCGTGTACCTATTGTAAGTGATATTCTATTAAGTGAACGGCATGCATGGATGCAATCAATGCAGACAGAGACAGATTTCGACAAGTGATGCAGTCATCATGAGTTGCTGCATCGAGGAGCAACTTGCAGACGAGTAAGTAGACATATATATTTTTTATTACATTTATATCTGTAAAATACAGGAGCATTATAACATTTACGGGCTTTATCAACTCTGCGTATATCAAGCAGAATTGTATTAAGAAAATGTTCAAATAGGAACGTAAATTTCACCCCCTAGTTTGAGAACAGCACTCTCTATTTCTTTCTCACCCGTCTGATTATCGCAAATGTGTTGTCGAAGGACTTGTTAACATATAGCGTGTTAATCACCACTACCGAATGAGCGTGAACTCTAAACCTATTTCTGAGTGTTCGCTTGTTTCTGAGTATATTGTATTCATTTTAGGATATTGCCTTTCGATTTCGATGCCTCTCCTACTCTCTGGTTACGCTCGGCGACAGGCATTTCAGGTTAATTTATGTTTATTTGCCGTACTTACTGAATCCGTCAATTGTTAGCTCTCTCAAGCAACATAAACTGTTTTTAATGTCACTTTGTCACGGCGCCGAACATATCATATCGACCAATCGAACGCTGGTTTTTTTATAAATTTTCCAGATTCTGCGCTTCCGTAGTAAACATGGATGTAATAGAATGCGCAGCGCACGACAGTTGCGAGTGCGATTTAGCGATTCTCTATGCAACAATGCAATTAAAAACTGTGCGTTTGTAGGTGATGTGATGACTGGAAAAATATAGTGTGCCTCCGTCTTCACCCGAATCGGTTCCACGGCGACACACTGTCCAACCAAAAGAAAAGCCCGCTGTTCGATGTGAGGATCAAGATCAGCGGATCATGGTAAATTATAAGAACACGTTATTGTTTTCTTTGCAGCCAATTTTTTTTCGTAGGCCATATAAACTTGTGAGGTTGCTGAGTGCTTATTACTAATTAACTAATTGCTCTTCTTTTCGATGCAAGGAGCATCGCGTAGGTCTAGCACTATTTGAGCTAAGCGCAGTGCGTGGAAACGCTCTTTTAATTAACCAAAGGGATCAGTTTTGTGTTTGCTAATTAAATAGACTATACTTGGGTCACTTTGGTGCTTACTGGGGATGCACAGTTCTCCGTATACAGTATTTGCTATATTACACAACTTTTTTTCCAGGTACGCCACAGGGATACAGGACTTGGAGAAGAGCACAATATAAGGATAGTTGCTAGCAAGTCAAGTTTAAATTGCAGATTGCAAGCCGTTAATCGTGTGTTTGACTAGTCTATTACCTCACGGTCTCTCTTTCTTAAAAAATCACAATTTCTACTATGTCCTAAGCTAAGCACCGCCACTTTCCAGTGTTATGATGTTTCTCTTGCAAATTTATTATGCGTCCAACCTAGCACTGTTTTCCAAATTTTGAATGATGTTTTGCTTTGTTTCCACATTCATAACTGGCCCTGTTTGTGTGATTCCAATAAATTTTTTTATGAATTGAATTATCGTGTATGTGCAGTTCTCTCAGTGGTGTAGTGGTTATTTTTTCGCTTGTTGTGTGAGTGGGAGTGGTTATTCCCTGGTAATAAAATGCTCATGGAATGTTAGGAGATTTTGGAGGAGGATTCGAGTTTTTTTGCGTCCCCGAAACTATGCAGTGTCATTCTCACGCCCACTCATTTAGCTGAGTTGTTAGCCCGCTTGCGTACTACTAATTATAAGGCCATTAATCTTTATAATAATAATAAAAATATTTATATTTTCACAATTCTAATTCAATCATTCTAGTTTGTTGTTTTGGTCTTGATTCTTGTTTGTGTCTGGCTATTCGCCATAAATACCAGCTGTTTGGCTAATTGCCACAATTGCTCTGCGCGGGACTGGTAAAGACAGCCTACGGTAGGCCAGTTGTTTTATTAATTCGAGGTAGTTTAGCCTTTGAGCGTGCTCCTGCCTCGGGGAGCAAAGGAAATTTGCTGCAATTTTCGCATCTTGGCCGTCATACGTAATACTATCAATAGAAATTAAAAAAAAAATATTAAAAAAAAAAGGGCCCTATCCGGGTTTTTTTTTTTTTTTTTTTTTTTTTTTTTTTTTTTTTTTTTTTTTCTTTAAGGGCGTGCCGATTGTGGTCCCCCGAAGACATTCTAAAGTAGACGTGTCTCACTCAGAATATGATACGTCTCACAGTATGACTGTCCAGGGGGGTTACCTTCGGACGTCCTTTAAGGGCGGGCCGATTGTGATCCCCCGAAGACATTCTAAAGTAGACGTGTCTCAGAATATGTTACGTCTCACAATATGACTGTCCAGGGGGGTTACCTTCGGACGTTCTTTAAGGGCGTGCCGATTGTGATCCCCCGAACACATTCTAAAGTAGACGTGTCTCAGAATATGATACGTCTCACAATATGACTGTCCAGGGGAGTTACCTTCGGACGTCCTTTAAGGGCGTGCCGATTGTGATCCCCGAAGACATTCTAAAGTAGACGTGTCTCACTCAGAATATGATACGTCTCACAGTATGACTGTCCAGGGGGGTTACCTTCGGACGTCCTTTAAGGGCGGGCCGATTGTGATCCCCCGAAGACATTCTAAAGTAGATGTGTCTCAGAATATGATACGTCTCACAGTATGACTGTCCAGGGGGGTTACCTTCGGACGTCCTTTAAGGGCGTGCCGATTGTGATCCCCCGAAGACATTCTAAAGTAGACGAGTCTCACTCAGAATATGATACGTCTCACAGTATGACTGTCCAGGGGGGTTACCTTCGGACGTCCTTTAAGGGCGTGCCGATTGTGATCCCCCGAAGACATTCTAAAGTAGACGTGTCTCAGAATATGATACGTCTCACAATATGACTGTCCAGGGGGGTTACCTTCGGACGTTCTTTAAGGGCGTGCCGATTGTGATCCCCCGAAGACATTCTAAAGTAGACGTGTCTCAGAATATGATACGTCTCACAATATGACTGTCCAGGGGAGTTACCTTCGGACGTCCTTTAAGGGCGTGCCGATTGTGATCCCCCGAAGACATTCTAAAGTAGACGTGTCTCAGAATATGATACGTCTCACAATATGACTGTCCAGGGGGGGGGGGGGGTACCTTCGGACGACCTTTAAGGGCGTGCCGATTGTGATCCCCCGAAGACATTCTAAAGTAGTGTGTCTCACTCAGAATATGATACGTCTCACAGTATGACTGTCCAAGGGGGTTACCTTCGGACGTCCTTTAAGGGCGGGCCGATTGTGATCCCCCGAAGACATTCTAAAGTAGACGTGTCTCAGAATATGATACGTCTCACAATATGACTGTCCAGGGGGGTTACCTTCGGACGTCCTTTAAGGGCGTGCCGATTGTGATCCCCCGAAGACATTCTAAAGTAGACGTGTCTCAGAATATGATACGTCTCACAGTATGACTGTCCAGGGGGGGGGGGTTACCTTCGGACGTCCTTTAAGGGCGGGCCGATTGTGATCCCTCGAAGACATTCTAAAGTAGACATGTCTCACAATATGACTGTCCAGGGGAGTTACCTTCGGACGTCCTTTAAGGGCGTGCCGATTGTGATCCCCCGAAGACATTCTAAAGTAGACGTGTCTCACTCAGAATATGATTCGTCTCACAGTATGACTGTCCAGGGGGGTTGCCTTCGGACGTCCTTTAAGGGCGGGCCGATTGTGATCCCCCGAAGACATTCTAAAGTAGACGTGTCTCAGAATATGATACGTCTCACAATATGACTGTCCAGGGGGGTTACCTTCGGACGTCCTTTAAGGGCGTGCCGATTGTGATCCCCCGAAGACATTCTAAAGTAGACGTGTCTCACTCAGAATATGATACGTCTCACAGTATGACTGTCCAGGGGGGTTACCTTCGGACGTCCTTTAAGGGCGGGCCGATTGTGATCCCCCGAAGACATTCTAAAGTAGACATGTCTCACAATATGACTGTCCAGGGGAGTTACCTTCGGACGTCCTTTAAGGGCGTGCCGATTGTGATCCCCCGAAGACATTCTAAAGTAGACGTGTCTCAGAATATGATACGTCTCACAATATGACTGTCCAGGGGGGTACCTTCGGACGTCCTTTAAGGGCGTGCCGATTGTGATCCCCGAAGACATTCTAAAGTAGACGTGTCTCACTCAGAATATGATACGTCTCACAGTATGACTGTCCAGGGGGGTTACCTTCGGACGTCCTTTAAGGGCGGGCCGATTGTGATCCCCCCGAAGACATTCTAAAGTAGACTTGTCGCAGAATATGATACGTCTCACAGTATGACTGTCCAGGGGGGTTACCTTCGGACGTCCTTTAAGGGCGTGCCGATTGTGATCCCCCGAAGACATTCTAAAGTAGACGTGTCTCACTCAGAGTATGATACGTCTCACAGTATGACTGTCCAGGGGGGGTTACCTTCGGACGTCCTTTAAGGGCGGGCCGATTGTGATCCCCCGAAGACATTCTAAAGTAGACGTGTCTCAGAATATGATACGTCTCACAATATGACTGTCCAGAGTCCAGGGGGTTACCTTCGGACGTCCTTTAAGGGCGTGCCGATTGTGATCCCCCGAAGACATTCTAAAGTAGACGTGTCTCAGAATATGATACGTCTCACAATATGACTGTCCAGGGGGTTACCTTCGGACGTCCTTTAAGGGCGTGCCGATTGTGATCCCCCGAAGACATTCTAAAGTAGACGTGTCTCAGAATATGATACGTCTCACAATATGACTGTCCAGGGGGTTACCTTCGGACGTCCTTTAAGGGCGTGCCGATTGTGATCCCCCGAAGACATTCTAAAGTAGACGTGTCTCAGAATATGATACGTCTCACAATTCCAGGGGGTTACCTTCGGACGTCCTTTAAGGGCGTGCCGATTGTGATCCCCCGAAGGCATTCTAAAGTAGACGTGTCTTACTCAGAATATGATACGTCTCACAGTATGACTGTCCAGGGGGGTTACCTTCGGACGTCCTTTAAGGGCGTGCCGATTGTGATCCCCCGAAGACATTCTAAAGTAGACGGGTCTCAAAATATGACCCTTCAGCCTTCAGCCCTACATTATATCATAAGTGATGATGAGAGCCTGCATTCCGAAATGATTCATTGGTATGTGGAATTCGAGGCATAGAGAAAGGCTATCTGAACTTATTTTTTTAAGTATACATGTCAGGGCGGGCACTGCGCGTCTTAGAATATGACTCATGCCGTGTGTAGAACAACAGCACGGGTATATATGAGCGGCTATAAAAGTTTCGCTGTCTGTCTGCCTGTCTCTCTCTCTCTCTCTCTCTCTCTCTCTCTCTCTGCCTTGTCTGGTTTAGGTGAGGCACTTCACCACGTGTATGAGATGAGGCTTCACATGAGGCACTTCACCACAGTATCGAATGAGGGATGCTATCGTATCGCCCACCACTCTTCGAGGCATTCTTCTTGACAACCAGTGAGCCGTTTTCATGTTCATGTTTCATGCTTCATTGAAGCGAAACACCGGCCGATGCATTTATGCAAGGTATGGTCTAATTGGTGTCTGGATTTTTTGCTCATTTGCATATGCTACATGAGAAAGAAGATGTGCGCAATGCTCTTCAAAAACCGGCCGGTATTTAGCTTTAATGATGGTTCCTTATTAATCTTATGGTACATACTTGCATATGTGAATAGTGTCTCAGCGACTACAAACTGGCTCTCATTTTTTCCATTTAGGCGTACGAACCAAACTATAAACTACCTACAAAAGTACAAACTAAGGACCCTTCTTCTCAGGAAGCTCCACGCTTCTCTGCAGTGGTGTGTTTTCATATTACAATAGGATACTTTTTAAAGTTTCTGAATCTTGGAAGTTTTCATAAAGAAAGACTAAAGAAAGAATGTTTCATTCCATTTTTCTTGTTTGCACGTATGGTTTGGAAGGATTAGTGATATAACTATGTAGATCACTAGGATATCATATTATCACCGCATTTAGGCATATTATCACGCATGTGTCATGTATTCATTGATTTCAGAAGGCACCTCCAGCTCACTGCACTTCAAATGGTTGGAAATTAATACACTCATGGACGGAAGAGCCGTTAAAAGGAAAAACGGCCTCGACTGGAACTTATGAACCTATGAACATGGTTCAACATCTACATCTTCTCACAACTTCTTAGAACTTAAAAATCTCTCTTCTTCCGAAAAATGTAGTAAACATTTCCACGCATCTGTGTAATTACTTAAGTCATATATGCATATATCGCAAAAAAACCATGGAAATGGTGCCGTACTCTGTATAATATTGTAATGTAAATAAAAGGAAACAAAATCAACGGTTAGATTGACGGGTGTCATTATACACTTGTCACTTTCAAATAATATCCTTTTCTAGCAACAAAATTAATTTGCCTTATTTGTGTTATCTGTGTTGGTAAAAATTTAAGGGAATTCATAACGCACTATTTATAGATTTGGAAGGAATATAGTAATATTTCGTCATTTGTACTCGCGCGATTCAAATAGCAGTCGACGCGCAGTTGCTCCTTGATTTCCTTCGCGCCGCCCACTTTTTCTATCGCTTTTTTTTACGAGACGACCATTTAGTGACCACTTTGCGACCTCGCAATAACCAGTTTTCCCCCGAAAACCGTCGCAAATGGTCAACAGTGTTTAGCGAAATGTCCCTTTGCCAGGCACCAATTAACTTGTTATCTATAGAAACCATTTGGTGAAAGTTTTTCTTTGGTCTCGTCATTTTTCAACTTTTTTTGTATAGTAGCTTCGATCCTTCTTTCAGTGAAGTTTTATATGTCGTACGAGCACTGTCCCAAGTTCACTTCCCTTCCTTTCTTGCGGTGTAATGTCAAGTTAATGTTTGGGGTCTCTTTAACATTAACTCTTATTCAGAGGATACTGTTAAACTTACCCAGTCTCTGTTCTCGTTTAAGCACAGGGCCACTCGTTTGTGGAACCTACTTCCTGATAGTATTGTTCTTTCGAGTTCCGTTGATTCGTTTAAAGGGAATATGTATGCCCTTTTTGAAGTTAAGCTGTATTAATAGAATGTGTATTCCTCATTAAGGAAACAACAACAAAAATTGTTAAAAGTTTCCCATTTAAAAGAAAATGATTTTCAAAGTTCACCTTTTCCATAGTAAACGCGTTTACTGCCACCCTGGCTTACGCGGCAGGTCTGATGGAGCAAAAATTTAGCATGTGTGCATACATCGGCATATAGCTTGCAACATCGACATATTTGCATACAAATGAGAATATTCGAATTTACATATTCAGTCGCCTACTTAAATTCATGTCTGGTGTGGAAACTCTAGTTTCGCAGTTGTTTTGCTCATTTTGAGTGCCTACATATTCCCTTTAAAACCCGCATTGACGAGCTTGATCTAATCGAGCTTTATGAAGTAGCAAATAGAAACATTCACCCTTAGTTATTCACATGTACCTTCATTCCTTTGTTGTACATAGTTTTTGTCGCTTGTTATATGCGCTTTGTTACTCTCATTGTTATTTGTTTTGTTGTTGTTGTTATATTATTATTGTCGTTTTTTTTTGTCTTCCGCTTTACTTCGGTGTACACTGAATAAAGTATTCATATATATAAAGCATGTAGTCTGGATTCCCGTCCAAACTTTTCTCTCCAATTTTCTTTCCGCTTCTTGTGTATATGTGTGTTGTTTTGACGTTTATTTTGATTTGTAAACTACTAACTACTACTGACAATGGGGTTGGTTCACAGAATAGTTCACTGTTTCTAAGACGTCTTCTGTGATTCGTGTGAGCTTATTTACTAAAAGTGTTCTTAAAAAGTCATGCTTTGGAGTCGAAAAGTACGCATGTACGTCGGGGCAGTGTAACATTTGAGAAATGGGAGAGAGAGAGAAAGAACCCCGGGACGACTCTTTTTGCCTGGTTCAAAGTACGACTGCGGTGGTGCGATCTTATCAGATAAAAGATTTCTCTTTTATTTCTAGCTTGGCAATTTGACTTAGTAATTTAATGTTTTATATAGTTTGATTTATATTTGTCCATGGGAAAATGGTTGTCCTGTTACTTTTAACCTATTAAAATACTGGGAACTGGAAATCAGCCAATGCCATTCCTTTTGCGAATTTCTGGCCTGGTGACCTCATTTTCCGATGCTATTATTGATCCTATATGACTTTGCAGCGCTTTAGGATCATCGGCAAGCGGCAGTGTCCGTCCTACTGTCCATCGTTTTCTTTAATTAGAGAAGAGACATGATTCATACACGTTTTCTTTAATTAGAGAAGAGACGTATTATGATTCATATTCATGATTTGTATATTCAACGGTGGCCGGATCCACGAATAAAAATTGTCATTCCTGTAAAAAATCTCATTCTCAGTCTGTAAAAAATGTTGCTGGATCCGTCCTCAGTTTTAAAACATTTGTATTTGTGAATTTGTGAGGGGTTTTCTTGTTTTCTAGCTTTTTCGCATTACCTTTTTGTCCCCCCCCCCGTCTTGTGTCTTTTAGTTATACTATTATCATATACAATTAATTTATCGTTTATCGTTACTATATTATGATTATTACTATTATATTCAGAGCCGCATGGGTCTGGTGTCCGGGCTCGCCGAGGCGGTTAACACCCGCGAGGATGGACTCCGTCTGATGCTTTCAATTCTGGCCGGATACCCTCTGTCAGCCATCCACAGAACATTTATGTACAACAAAAGTGCCCAAACGCAACATATCTTCTTTGTTGCTGTTGGACTATTTCTCTACTGGTTTAATTATGGTAAGAATTGCTTTCCACATTTCCTGAACTTTTACGCGAGATATATATGATTGTGTAAAAATCTTTGTGTAATGGTAACTAGTTAAATGGAAATAAAGTAAATCATGATTGCCTAAATAAGTATAATGGTCCATTTCAACCCCCGTATGTGCAATAATTTTCGCGATAATAAAAAACCTCAAGCACAAAACTATTAGGTGTTAACCTCAAGTCTATACTACACCTAGTAATTGTTTGTGAAAAAAAAATAGTTTCTAATTTCTAACTTTTCCTATTTTCAGGATTCTACATGTATCACGCGCTGTTGTCCATCGTCGGTGTCTACGCGATTACCAACTTTCTGCCCGGCAAGAAGGAATCCGTCATTGCCGCTCACACATTTTTCTTGGTGCGTTCTTAGCTTTTATTACTATGATTGTTGTGTTCTTGGGTTGACGATGCTACTACGCTATACTTTTTGGAATACTATGCAGAACTGTCAACCCCTTTGACCTTTGACCCCATGAATTTTCTCGGTAGATGAGAGAATGGCCGCACCTGGTTGTTGACTTATAAAAAAACGTACTAAGTATCTGCTTATCTGCACTCCCAGCTCTCATGTTATAATTTTTTTTACCTTTATACCCTAAACCCTATGCTCCTAGGTGCCTTATGTGCGTATCATATATGGGAATTCAGTTGTCAGGCATATGCTTCACAGTCACAAACAACGTGCCGTACCGCTTTAATAAAGGCAAGCGGTGACGGGTGGCGCGTGGCGCCCATCGAGCGTCTACCGAATTTTGGAAATTCCATGTTTTCTTCTATTCCAGGGTCACCTTCTGATTGGGTACTGGTTTGCTGAATCAGATCAATACGACATCACGTGGACAACCCCCTTCTGTATCATGTGCCTTCGGTTTATTGGGCTCGTTATGGACGTTTACGATGGACATAACCTGGTTTGTATCATAATATTTCTCTTAACTCTTAGTGCCTTAGTGCTTCTTAACAGTCTCAACTTGCTAGTATTAGTTGTTAGTTCGTTAGTTGTGAATATCACCTTTATTTTACAACAATGCTAAAATGCTATCAACTGCCGTGCCTGTCAAGTTCTCGTGCTTAGTTTGGTGTTACGCTAACAAAGCACAGGCACATACCAATGCTGTGCTGATATACCAATACAAATACAGTTTCATTAATTATTTCTATTTCTAGAAAACTCTCCGAAAGGATCAACTTGAAACAGCTATTTCCGAACCTCCGGGTCTTTTGGAAACGGCAGCGTATGGTTAGTTTATACAATTCATGTTTCTTGCATTTTCACATATTCACTGAAGCAATTACATTCGCGCTGCGTCCTTTGTTTGGCTTTTACGTAAAGAAAATTGTAAACAGCACAGCTGTGTGGCAAAATATTAGGCATGGATATCTTGTACCCAAGGAACTTTATTCTGCTCTGTATTAATTATATTGAATCATTAAGTTGGGTCTCTCCATTTGGGTGGGATGTCCAGCTTGATAATAATTCAAAGGGCAGGCACGTGCTGAGCCTTCAGACTGCTCAATAAAGAGATATGCGATCTGTCTTATCCTTATTGGAGAAAAACCAGGGAGTCTGAAAGCTCGGCACGCGCCTGTCCTTTGAAGTAATTATATTATATTGATTTCTCTGTTACTGTTGCCAAGACCCATGCTTTCCATATGTTCGAATTATATAACAAATAACGGTTTTGTGAAATTTATTTTTGTGATTCAGGTCTTTTCTTCACCGGAACGATGGTCGGTCCCCTCTTTTCGTTGTCTCGATTCCGTGCTTTTGTGAAGGGTGATTATTTGGACGAGGAAGGAAACGTGCGATCCTCTGGGTAAGCTACGCTACTTTACGCCTTACATTTTTCAGGACGTATCTATAAGAAGGGTGTTTTGACGCAAGCTAGTTATAAAAAGGTAAGAAGTACCCAGTATCCCAGGTAATGGTATCCGGTTTCGGCCTCCTATGTCACGTTAGAGATTTTGATCATTTTGGCGGGCGTGCTACGAATTAGCCACTGTCTCCTTCCTCTTTGAATAGTGTAGCTTGTGAATTGTTGAGGAACGAACGAAAATGTATATATGTGTAACTTTCCTTATTTTGCTTACTTTTGATAATTTGCAGACTGATGTCGTCGCTCGGTCGATTCGTTGGAGGAGTTATCTATTTGGTTCTCAATCAGTGGGGAACTGTCTGGATCCCGGATACCTATTTTGCATCTGGAGAATACTTGGTGGGTTTCAAGTTTATTGAATTCTATTCTGACCGACGGCTCAGAGGCTGACACCGTATTCACCAACACGCAGGAAGCCTCCCTGGTCTACCCAAGGGGGCTAAAGAGTGTATAGATAGTGCGAGAACATAAGAGATTCAGAGAGCTCGTGACCCTTGGAGGGCTCCCTGGGTGTTGGTGGCCTCAGAACTAGTCTTTTTTCAATTTAAACTTTACTTGTGTTTGGTTTTGATGTTTCTGTAGAACCGTTAATTCGCGGTCTTTTACACCGTTAGAAAATACTGTATAGGCCCTCGTTATTACTTTGCGTTGTTTAGCAAGGGTAACGTTTTGACTGTTTTGAGTCTTCGTGGTTTTTCAATATAAACCGTAAACCGTAAATATAACAATGTCGTGTATTTCAGGCCATGGGATTCTTTAGAAGATGGACTTGGGTTGTTGTCTGGTACAAGCTGACCATGATGAAGTACTGCGCCGCTTGGCTGATTACTGTAAGTTTTTGGTTATTCCCTTGAAGCGAAATACCGGCCGGTTTTTGAAACGCATCGGGGACATCCGAATTCTTGCGTATTTATGCAAAGTTACTCGAATTTAGCTCGATGTTCTAATTTATGTTCGTTTGCATAAACTGCATAAGAATGCTGGTGTACTCGATACGTTTCAAAAACCGGCCGGTATTTATGGGGTCTCGATGTATGCCGGATTTTGCTTCCAAGTATGGCTTTAATTACCGTAGATTGGCACTACGCGAGAACAACTACAGACCGCCAAAAAATGGTCCCGCAGCGGTCGCCACAGGACTATTTTTTACGAGCGTGCATAAACTGTGCATTTTCGCCTCCTCTAGTATTATCAATGGTGCATTTTCTAACTTTCAAAGGTGTATGCAAAATCGTACCCGAGATGCACATTTGATACTTGGAAGCAAAATGCGCTGTTTTTGCCATACATCGAGACCCCATTAGTTTGTTTGTTGTTTTTGAAACAGTTGGGCTTTATTAGACATTTTTCAATAAATGGATCACGCAAACTATATTTGAATGAATGCAAATTCTTGTTTTCTTTTATTTCTACTTCTCAACTTTACAGGAGGGTGCTGCGATTCTCAACGGTATTGGATACAATGGCAAGGATAAGACTGGAGCTGATAGGTGAGCGGATTGACATTTTTTTAATAGTTTTTTTTCTTTGGTTTCTGATATCCACGGCTTTACTCACATCGGCCACGTATGTTGCACATGGTGCATAGTGCTATTGTTAGTTTGAATTTATGATGCCGCCAAATATTCTTTTTTTATTCTGCATTTCAGTCTATATACAAGCTTTTCTTTCAGTTTTCATTGAACTTTCGACAATATAGAAATTGTTTTCGTTTATTGTAACCATACGTTTCTTGGCTGATCGCTTATGACTTTTGTCTTTCTTTTTCTGAATGACGAAGTATTTTTCGGTATTTTTCTTCATCTCGTTCAGATGGGACGGCGTTCGTGATCTGCACGTCATCAAGTGGGAACTCGGTCATGATTTCACCTCGGTGGTTGAATCTTTCAATTGTGGAACCAACTCGTTTGCCAAGAAGTAGGTTGATTGTTAATTATTGGACCTTACGGGTTCAGTTACTCTAATCAGTGTTGAGTTTCTAGGGACTGGTTGCCATGCCCTTGTCTGAATCACTCGCTTTGTAAAAAAATTTCTCAGTCGAAGTGGCTTTGTGCTTTGTACTAGCTTTGTAAGTTTGTAAGCTCGCAGCTCGCACTATATACATTTGTACCATAAGTTTGCCAGTGTAACATGTTCAACCTTAAAAGTGAAACAGGTAAAATAACTTGTCTCCGTTTGCAGTTTGCACTTTACATTTAAGACCTAGGTGTACTGTTCGGGCCCGTACATCAGGGCGTGTTTAAGATGAGCGAAAAAAAGAAAAAAAAATCCATTTTCGGCCGTTCAGGATGGGCGAAAAGAAAATTTTTGAAAGACAATGCAAAAACAAGAGAGACAAGAGACGCAGACAAAACCTGAAAAAATACTAATACTGTATTTTTTCAATTTCTCCTAGTATTAAAAATTTTCTTTTCGGCCGGATCCTGAACGGCCGAAAATGGATTATTTTCTTTTTTTCGGTCATCTTAAACGGCTAAACACGCCCTCACTGCTATTTTACAGGCAAGTGTTCCGTCGTCTTGCCTGGGTGGGCAGCAAGTCGTTCTCTCATCTCAGCACTCTTATGTACCTGGCATTGTGGCACGGATACCATCTCGGATACTTTGCCCTATTCTTCTATGAATTTGCGTGTGTTTTTGCACAAGGACAGGTGGGGATTTGATGCCTTTTGACATTTATGTGGTCTACTTCTGTAGTTTAATGATGCTGTTTCTTGGTGTAACTGTGACCAAAAACATAAAGAAAGTGGGGCCCGGGTACCCATACATTTACATTATCGCGGAATGTAAGTTGACTGTGTGTGAAAGGGCCTATATAACCTATGCCTTTTTTATGAAAACAAACAGTAGCACTGTAATTTGTAAAGTGTTCTTTCGCTACCTACTGCTGATGATTGTTATATTCAGGTAGATTTTAATTTTATTGAGTGATATTAGATATTTTCATATTTTAGCAAGTATTTTGAACGGTAGTATACACCGAGCTGAGGCCGTATCCAAGACACAGAGAGCCCTCCCTGGCCTCCCCGGGTGCTAAAGAGTGCGAGAGCAGAAGAGATTCAGATTCAGAGGCCGTATTCACCAACACGCAGGGAGCCCTCCCTGGCCTCCCCATGGAGCTCAAGATTGCGTAGAGAGTGCGAGAGCAGAAGAGATTCAGAGCGCTCGTGAGCCTAGAGAGGGAGGGCTCCCTCTGTGTTGGTGGGTCTCAGAGCGCTCATGAGCATAGGGAGTGTTCCCTGTCTCTGTGTGTTGGTGAATACGGCCTCTGGGTCTTTCTTATGAGGTTTATAAGTATAAGCCGTAAATTTCATTTTCAGCTCTACTCGCTGATTGATAAGACGCCGGGATGGAATGAGTTCAATCAGAAGGTATGTATATTTAGTTTTTTTTTAATTTTTGGAAATTTTGGATTTAATAATATTCAATTCCCGAGTATTATGGATTGGGATGTTTTGTTGTTTACATTCCGCGTATGTGTTTGCATTATGAAGAATCTGGTTTGCGTTTTTTGAGCAAATTTGCTCCAAACAGTGCTTGAGCTGCGCACCGTCATTAAGCTAATACTAAATAATTATTGAGCGCTGAATTTTCGTTTTCGCTTTATCTTTGTGAAGTTGATTTGCCGAAACTAGCTTTTATCTTTAATACAAAATAAAGTTCCTTTTAGTTAACAAAAACATTTCCAGGCCTTTGTGCGCCCATTTATTTGGGCATTTGGAAAGCTGGTGATTATGTACTCGATGGGCTTCACCTTTTTGACGTTCGGATTGATCAAGACGAAATACTGGCTCGGGGTATGTTTTGCTATTATTATTATTATTATTATTATTATTGAATTTTTGAAATTACTATTATCACAACAGTTCAATTTTCTGCATTTCTGCTTGTTGAAGTATGTCAGCGTTGGTCAAAAAGAGAAAGCCTCAAGCCAAGCAACGACGCGACGTAGCAGTCATTTTGCTGTCGATTTAGTTTTCGTCTATTTCTTTTTTCTTTTAGCCAATCAAGTCGCTCTACTTTGTCGGATATATCTTCTACTTTATTGTGTGGCCGATCACGCATATGGTCCTCAGGGTTTGTGATTTTTTTTCCAAGATTTATTTTATCATTTTTGAACTGACGGGGACGAATCTGTAGCTTGTTTGTAGTATATTATACGTACATGGGGGTTTTATACCGCACCGCGACCGCACCAGTTTTAAATATCTGCCATTTGAACTGAAACTTTTCTCATTGTATTAGATTTGAAGCGTATTTTTGCTTTGCATATCTGGTGACTGCTTCATGACCGTTTGGTGACCCCCTATGCTGACAGGTTTGGTGTGCAGCGTATTCTGAATTCTGATGAGTTCGGGCTGTTCAGTGATGGTTAGTGATGCATATGCTTTCAGAAAGTGCTTCCACGCAAACCAAGAGAGGAGAAGAAGGTAGAAAAGGTCGTGGATAGTACCCCAGTGGAAGGCAAGAAGGAACTGTAGAGTAGAAAGAAGGAATTGGTTACCCACTTCTGGTACATGGTGCTTTTTTCTTTCGCCTTTGTTTTAAAGCGATATAACGACCGTTTTTTGAAACTTGTTTAAAAGCTGCTTTCCCATATGTTGTGTTGTCTGCAACTGAGACACTAAAAAAATAGCGCACACCACATGGGAATACAGCGTCTAGCATAGTTTCAAAACCGGATGTTATACGGCTTTAAAGGGATTAGGGTTTAATATTGATCGATTTTGCCGAAAATGGCCGTCACTGGGGTTTTGGGGTCAGTTAAGTGGGATCCTGCGTACTCGAGACGTTTTGTTTATTCTAATGTTTATTTTGTATGTCCAAACGTGTGACCTGTTTTCTATATTTGCGCACACAGTAAATTGGCCACCAAACATGTTTTTTTTTTTGGGTTTCTTGTTCCGTGCATCTTTTTATTATTATTTAGCCGTAAAGTTTTTTTATTCTGCAATTGATAATATTAATATTATATTTAATAGTAAAATAGTTTTGGTGATCGCGCTTTGAAGTAAGAGATCTGATTTGCCCGATTCTTAATTATTTTAGATTTTAGCCGTGCTGCAAACTGTGATGTTTTTTAGGGGTTTGTGATAGAAATACAAGTGTAATATTGTTTTATCGAATATTCTGTTGTTATAATAGTATAAGAGTTGGTTTTGGTAGACTTCTTACAGCTTGCATGTTTTTGTTGAAGAGTTTGGTTTCTTTATTTTATTGTTTTTTGCTTGTTTATTGAAATAAAGAAATTGGAATATTGTTTTATTTGCAATGGTTGTTGATTCGCAAATTGTGATATCTGTTATGGCTTCGGTTGACTTTTGAATGTTACTGAAAGGTACTGTATAAAATGCTGTTTCGAGTTGATTACGGTAGTTGAAATGCTAGGAATACTGTAATCGAAGGAGATATATTGTGTTTCTTGAGAGATATTGTGATTAACCTCTTATTGTTGCAATGTAAAGTAAATTATTTGTAGAATTAACTGTTATAACTTCAAACGAAAGTTTGTTTTGTATAAAGAAGAGCCGGTCCAGCTTTCGGCAGTGGAGCCAGAAGGAGGAGTATTGCTTGGTGAGCTTTTTTCACTATTCTTAATTAAGCTACTGTGGTTTTTAAAATTCGTTGTCACTTACTGTACCGAGCAGCATACGCAGATTTTGATTTCATGTTAGACTTCGTTAAAGCGAAATAACGGATTTCGTTAGGGATTTGTGATCTCTTTTGTAAGCATGATATCTTTATCATGGGACTTTTTATTTTTCGATTGCACAAATAAATGCAATTACTGATTAAGGATTACTCAGATTACTGTGAAATTAGCCTACATCTGCATCAATTTCCAACTTTATTTCGAAACTGTAATTACGTTTTTTGATTCCTTTTTTTTTCGTTGTGTCGTAGCCCCGGTGGACACACTTTTATCAGCACAACAGCTGTGCCTTTCTTTGCTCCCAGGCTTTAGTTTATAGTTTCTCTAGTCTACTTTTTGTAGTCTGTAGTCGTTTGGTAAGCACAGTTCACATAATCCCCGGGTTGAAAACATTAAAACACCACCTAAGCCACGGGTACTGGGCACTTATCCCCTCGGCGCATAAATTTGCATATAAATGTGGCTGGTTGGTGATTGTTTCAAAAAATTCAGGGCAGTTGTAAAACTCTCTGTCTGCTCTTTTTGTTGAACTATCTGATTTTTGTGTGTTATCTTTCTTTTGTGATTTGCTTCTGATTTTTCTAGTGCTTAAGTTTGCTGGGATGATATTTTTTGCAGTATTTTGGTTAAAATAGTAGGGAGAGGTGTTTTTGAGTTCAGTGTATACTTGGGTGCTCGATGTTGGTCTGCTTTGAATTTTGACAGGTTTTTATCGCAACCTTAGCTTATCTATCTGTCTATCCTATCTGCCTAATAACCTAATTATAATCCCGCTTTGCTTCGTCGTTAGTTAGTTCTTATTAAGGCGAACCGTACAGTGAAGTTAATTTTCCCCTGGTTTAAAGCGAAATGCTAGCCCCTTTGGAAAATTTGCATATGATAAGCAAATCCTATGTATCCTATGCTAATTTTGCGCGATTGCCGTGGACGATCGTACAAAATTAGCATAGGATACATAGGATTTGCTTATCATATGCAAATTTTCCAAAGGGCTAGCATTTCGCTTTAAATAGAAGACCCGTAGTTTGGAGCTTTCGATTGCTCCCTAATTGTTTTTGTCGTCATTACTTTTTTTTCTTCGGTTACGTTACCTTCCTGAGTCCTATTATTGTTTAGCATTTTCACTCTTTTATGAAAATGAAAGCTAGCCCGGTTATTACAAGTACAGACACCTTGACATAGATAGCGGCGGCTGAAAATAAAATGCAAATTGACAGCCAGGTTTTTTTTACTGATTACTCTGACATCTCTGCCTTTCGTTCTTTGCCCTTCGTTTCAAATGCTGATGCTGGGTCATATGTTTATTAATTATATGTAGTTATTTAGTCCCACTTCTACTGTATTCTGCATCTTGTAGTTTAAAGCGAACTACCGTCCGGTTTTTGAAATGCGTCGTGGAGAACTGAATTCTTACGCTGTTCATTTGCATAAGCCGCATAAGAATACTGGTGTATTCGATGCTTTTCAGAAACCGGCCAGTATTTCGCTTTAAAGTTGTATTCCAATGTTTTTCGATTCGAGCGTTTTTTTCCGTAAATTGAATTCTGCTGCAGCACGTCAGTGATTGTTTTCGTAATCTTGTCTGGGCTTTTGGAACCAGAATTTAGGGAATTATGATAAGAGAAAACCGATAGAATTACCTAGAAACTAGAAACTACGAAAGTAGAAAGTAGAAAGTAGAAACTAAAATAACTAGAAAATAATTTGTTCATATGTCATTACATTAGGTGGAAAATTGCACGTTACAGTTAGATTGAGATATCTGGGCATGAGCGTTCCCTAATTATGGAGTTTTGTAATTGGCATTTAGAAAAAGCCATTGTTCATTGCATTTATTATTTTGCTATCCAGTCATTCAATGATTATGATGGATTGCTTATGATTCAATCATTATATCATATCTTTTTACATTTTTTTATGTATGTCGTTATTAGTCGTTAAATTATTAATTAATTTCATTAGTATGACGGTTGTCCAATACTGTGCACGCATTTTGAATTAGTCATGAGGTGATTATTTAGAAAGTTGGAATAATGTATGTCTTTTTATTTAATTTAGATAATTGATAATTCTCATAGCCATGATTTTCACTAACGGGTAGAAGCACATTTTATGAATACTCGTGTGATGATTAATTATGCGGTAGGTAATAATGTAAGACTACAACCAGCGTTTTTTTCGTACAATTTAGCTATTTAGCTAATTGCCTTGAATTTCAGGTCCATTAATTACTCGTGAGATTATAATTTGTAGGATAATAATTCATTTTATATGTAATTTAGTAGCTAAGGGCAAGACACGTTTTTATACTCATGAGATATTAATTATGTGTCAATTGTGTGTATTCATGCATTTTCTTTCAATTTAGCTAATTGCCTTGAATTTCAGGTCCATTAATTACACGTAAGTTTATAAATTGTAGGATAATAATGCATTTTATATGTAGTTTAGCCAATTGTCTTCAATTTTTATTCTAACAACGCGTTTTTATATTTACTCGTGTAATTGTGTGTATCCATGTATTTTCTTTCAATTAGCTAATTGCCTTCAATTTCAATTTCAGGTCCTTTAACGGGTAAAGCGTCTGCTCTGCGCGAAGTGCGGCTCTTTATTCTAGTCGTGGTGGTTTTTTACCTTGAATAATGGGACTGCAGGAGCAGATTGACTCATTTTGTGGGTCACCATTATGGGTACGTTTTCATGCAGATTGACTCATTTTGTGGGTCATCATTATGGGTGCGTTTTCATGCAGATTGACTCATTTTGTGTGTCACCATTATGGGTACGTTTTCATGCAGATTGACTCATTTTGTGGGTCACCATTATGGGTACGTATTCATGCAGATTGACTCATTTTGTGTGTCACCATTATGGGTACGTTTTCATGCAGATTGACTCATTTTGTGGGTCACCATTATGGGTACGTATTCATGCAGATTGACTCATTTTGTGGGTCACCATTATGGGTACGTTTTCATGCAGATTGACTCATTTTGTGGGTCACCATTATGGGTACGTATTCATGCAGATTGACTCATTTTGTGGGTCACCATTATGGGTACGTTTTCATGCAGATTGACTCATTTTGTGGGTCACCATTATGGGTACGTATTCATGCAGATTGACTCATTTCGTGGGTCACCATTATGGGTACGTTTTCATGCAGATTGACTCATTTTCGCCGTTCCTCACTTCATGAAAACTAATGTTTTGCAAACAAATTCACTAGACTAAAGAAATATATCGTGCCCTAAGCTCTAAGTGTGGCGCTGAGTGCCTATAGTGCATGGTTCTCTTCCCTTCTATCTGTTTATCTAATTTATCTGATTAATTGTTGTTACTTGTTTCCAGAAGACCGAGTCCTCTGGTCTTCCCAATGTGTCAGTTTGCTTCCAACATACAATTCTCGTATGGGCACCCGTTGCCTTTTTCTGGATTTTGTTTCCGGTGAGCTCTTGTTTTCGTTACTTTATTATTATATTTTTGTTTACTGTATTATTATTTTACTGTATTATTTTATCTTTGTTTACTGTATTATTATATTTTTGTCTGCTGAATTGATTTGTGTAGTTAGTTTGTCACGATGTCCTGATGCGCGCGGTTAGTTTCTCTTTTTTTTGGGCTCGGATCTGCTCTAATCAGTGTTTTAATGCTGAAGTTGTGAGTTGTGATACCGGTTTCGTTGAATTTAGTTTGCAAGCTTAGTTTTTGTAATACATCAATACATGTTCTTTAAGTGTTTAGTTTATACCGAAATCGAAATTCAAGGAAGTATAGTAAGCAAGAGTTTTAAAGCAGAGTATGCAGTATTGTGTTGTTATAAAACGGGTGTAAAGTAATTGTTGTATAACTCTTTATTCCACGAATGTTCATAAACATATAACATGAAAAAAGAGAGATAAACACTCACAGGCTAGATACATTTAGGAGGTCTAGCTACTTATGTGGCGTTAAGACACTATTGATTTTGCAAGTTTCAATTAAGATATGGAATGAGCAATGTTGTAAGAAAATAAACGACTCGTATGATATAATTGGTGGGTGTAACTTTAAAACATTAAAGCCAGATAGATCTTCTGGAACACTGTCCTTACCTTTTTGTAAATGTATGTTTTAGCTTTTCGCAATTCAAGCTTCAAGGACTTCGATCCGTTATGATCCTCTCAGGTGGTCACCATCAATATATCTGAAAATTGTGAGTTTTAAGATTTTATTTTTATTATTAATTAATTAATTTAAATTAAATTTATTAAAAATGGATTATTTGTCGCAATTACTGTATTGTTTTGGCACTGATTATATCTCTGAAATCCTATTCAGTATATCTTGCTATCCCGAAGTTAATTCTATAGTGTGCTAAATTCTTGGCTACCGTATGAATTGTTTAATAGTATTTTCGCTTGATTATTCAAATTTCTACTGTTTTTTGGTGTATATGACTAGAATACGGGTTTCTAGAGAATTTCTGTTAATTTTTTGTTTGTGGCATTCCGAAAGCGAACTTATGGCGAGCTTTTGAAACGTATTTGGGGTATATGTTGTATGCAAATTATTATAATCAGTCTAATAATCGTGCAGTATTTGCATACACTACATCGGAATGCAGCGTTTGCCATACGTTTCAATGTTTCAAAACAGGGTGATATACCGCTTTAATATCTTTTCAGGGTTGTTCTGTCATCACTTTTGCCACTTCCCTAGCACTTTTCGTCTACTCGCTCTTTCCTGGAAACCACCCAGCTCCCGTTCATATTGTTTATCCGATTCTATGGACAATAACATGGGTGAGTGCTTGTGTTGGCATACGGTAAGTTTTGTACTGGACTGGGTACTGTAATTACCGGATAATTAGTCAGCAAATAGGAGGTATACTGTAGGTAATTACTGGAGGAAGATTACTGTATGTTCCTGGTTTATGAGAGTAGTGACAGTTGTTGTCAGAGTAATTATAGTCGGGCGGTATTACTGTACCTCACTTTGAAGGTATTTAAACGAGCTGTCAGGTAATTAGGTGGGGGTGGGTTGTATTTTGTAATGGGGTTTCAAAGCATAGTATGCTGAAAATTTACCGTATTTTAAAACTACACGAGAATATTTTTGTACTTTTTTATATTATATTATATGCAGGTTTCGTGCAGAAATACGGTAGTACTGACAGAATCACGGGTACTTTTTGGGATCCTTTGAAACCCCATAAAGTTTTGCGCCTTTGAAGTTTATCGTCTTGAGCAGTTGCAGGATACGATACATTATTATATATTAGTATTGACTGAAGATCCTTGGGGGAAATCGATTGGAAACTGAATATTTGATGATTTTCGTCAAGTATAATATTTTGTTTTAGGCCGGTATTTGCCTGTCCCATTTCATGCGACAACGCAGCGGAATGATCTCGTCCGGAATCGTGCACATCACTTCTCTTGTGTTTTCGGTAGTGGGCATTTGTGAAATGTACGAATGGGGCCGGAGGATGCATAATGGAGATGTGCGTTGTCGTTTGGAATAATACTGTGGTTTATTGACAGAACGTTATTGTAAGCCGTGTGAGTGTATGTTTGTATGTACGTGTGAGGATGTGTGTGGGTGAGTATGTGTATGAGTGTGTGTTCGTACTTGATCAAGTGTTGTAGACTGATGCCATTTGTACTCTAGTATCTAGTATCTATATCTAGTACTTGTAGTTTATAGTCTTGTGTTTTTTAAAGGTAAATATTTGCGTATGCCAGATTTTGAATGATAAGCTGTAAAAAAATTGCCCCACTGTTCTGGCTATGCATGGTTTGTTTTTCCATCGCCTTGTATGTTATAGAACTAATATTTAAAATCTTACTTTTAGCTCGACTCGCATGAAATATTCGCCTGTGCTGTTTTTTGTGTATGGTACCCGCTTACCATTGTGCATACGGTAATGATGTTCTTCGCAGATACACCCGATGCGAAGCTGGCTGAGGTTGGTTGATTATTTGATTATTTTTTTCTTGTTTATTGATTAATATTAAGGTTTATTGATTAGTATTGTGCTTTACAATTGTAATATTATAATGTATGTATGTCTTGCCAAGGGTTTTAGTTTGCTCCTGGTCTCGGTATTTCGACTTGAACTGAGTAAAAAATAAAAATAACGAAGGGCTTTTTTTTGCTAATTAGCCAAATTTAATAGTTTTACAGTTTTAAAATAAAACATTTTAGAATGCTTGTCCGGAACTGCAGAGCTCGTTCTTCTCTCGCCTAACCTTGTGGTCAGTTTCGTTTATATAATAGTTTATTGATATACAAATCGGAACATATGCAATGAAAAGGACACCCTAAGACGAACGGCTTCAGAACACCACAGGGTGTGTATCACAATGAACAAGTGTCCAAACTAAAACGCATACATATTACTATAAAGATCATACTTAACTACAGAGAATAAATTATATAAAGTATCCGTTTTTTATCAGCTAGTACGTAACACCTCACATGTTCGTAATGCCGGATCCGGAGATTATTGAGAATTTATATATTTGATGAAACGTAGTTGAGTCACTATTTTGGCGAAGGCTCAATAGATAGGAATTGAAGGCGCAAATTCCGGAAAAGTTTGGTTTTGGGTTTGGTTCAAGATGGAAACGCAAGAAAAGTTAAGAGATTGTGCCAAAATGAGAGACCACAGACATACATAGCTGAATATCCTGTTTTTCAACATTGCGGGAAAACCATTTTCATTTTCATCCGAACTTTTCCGGAATTCAAACTTTTCACAACTCGAACGCGCCTTTACTTTTGGTTATTTTTCAGAAAATCATTTTTGTATTTTTTCTGAATTATTTATGTATTGATTGTTTGATTACTTTTCTTTGTTTAGGTGGTTCAATCCCATTTGCGAAATTGGCTCCAAGAAGAGTATCGAAATTGAGGAGCTTTTTGAATTGAATGAGGTAATTTATTGTATTATTAATGAAGTTGTTTGTTGTTGGCTCTGGCTTATTGGTGAACATTGTCATTTGGTATTAGCTTAGGCCCATATGAAGTGTGCTGGCTAATATTTGTATATCAATTTAGTTGTTTTAATAGGAACTCTCTATTTACAAGATTAGCTGATAACTTTTTTAATTTTCTGTCCTTCAGGGCTCAACAAGTAAGTATCTGTTTGGCCTCTGGGAACAGATATGGGATCCGACTATGGCTAGTGAGTGGTTGTTTTTAAATATGTTTTTTAAAAAGCGGAAATAATATGCAGCATAAATCTAATAAAATGTAAAAAAATGTCATAGCAAGACATATACGGAAGGTATCAGAAGTAGTGTTTGAAACTTTGAAATTAGCGTGTGAAAATTGAAAATACGCATGCAATAATTAAGAAAATGATAGGGTAAGATAACCTTGAATATTAATCAAAGGATCCAGTTTCGAATTCAACAAAATGTTGGATAGTGATAGTGTTGGATAGTGCGGCCTGCTGTTCTTTATTTCTAGTTGACCTTTTTCAGAATACAACGAGAAGAAGGCACTTTGGCAAAAGGAAAACAGGTTAGTTTTTTTTCTTAATTGCTGAGTTCTTGGTCAATCTTCTGTTATGTTTGCGTATTGGTGTGGAATGTGGTGTTGCTTGCCTTTGTACAGTACGTTAACTATTGTGTTTGCGTTCCTGTTTCGGTCTGCGGCGACTATAGTATCCAAATTATTTAGAGTAATTAATTACGTGTCGCCAATGTACAGTATGGTTTCAGTAATTGTTTCAGTAAAATGTTTAGACCCGAAGCTCCGCCCCCTCCATCGATTGTCTACTGTCTGTTCCGTATATTCAAATTTGAATTTCTTGGAGCCACTGGTCTGAAAGTACTGTCCGACGTGCTCCAGTTTGCAAACCCATTTTTGCTCAAGTAAGACTTTTCTTTTGTTGTTTTCTGTAGTTGATGTTGATGATTAAATCAGTTCACCGTAAGTATATGTAGTAGAGGTACTGGGTTCGGTTTGACTAGTTCGTTTGTCATTTTTAGTCCGCAGTATTTGTGTGCAAGTGTTCTGGGGATAATGATCCTTACCTCTGATCCATCCTAACTTTCTCATGTGGGTGCGCATGCTGATTCTAGAAGTTACCCAACTGATATTTGAAAGAAGCTGTCAGGCTGACCGGACCATGTATTTTAGTTACGGTACCCACAAAGAGCGTAATTCTATGCTGATTATGGGTCTACTTACCAACTTACCGTTTACTGTTACCGTTTTCAAGTGGAGTAGCTGGGTATGATTTCGATGCGTAAAATCGGGATAGACGCTTTGTTAGTAGTGGAAGTCTTGCTGGCTTCGTATACTCTACGTGCGTGCTACTATTGGAAAAACAAATTTGTGTTTCAGCGAGCTGATCGGTTTCATCTCGGACCAACATGCACCACTGTGGCGAGGAATAGCGTTCGCCTTGTTGATGTTCACGGTGTCTGAGGTGAGATTATTGTGCTTTTTAGGGTTTGTGTTTGTTTTAGGAACGTTATTTACGGTGCTTCCACGTTAGCGAATCGTTTAAATGATAATGGAAAGTCGCTGCTCATGTTGGGGTCATTTTACGTGAATGAGAACTGTCTACAAAAACAAAACGAGTAAATGAGATTGTAAATGAGTTAACCTACTATTTTGTAATTTTCATTTATTTTATGTGATTCATAGACATGAATACGCCGTTAGAATTAGTCAATTTGGCTTGTTAGCTAATCAGTCCGGGCGGCAAGAGGAACATTGCAAGTCCTCGTTCTATTGTTCATATTAACTTCGTGAAACATATCGAAAAGAGAGAAGTCTGTATTCTGATGTTGTCGTATTTTGCTTTACGTCTGGCGATGTACAAACTATTATGATAATCGCAACATTAGGTCCCGCGTTAGTTTGCGCGGCAGGTTCTCGTCGCGTTGCGCGTTTGTGCCAGGTTCTCGCGCGCGGCATTTTCGCGCCGGACCATGTCACCACCCGGCTTCTTTTGCGCCAGATTGACGCCGCGCACGACCGCTTTTTTCATGTAGTTGATTTTCAGATTCGATCCTTTGTCCTCAACACGTACTTCTTTATCATGTTCCGCATGGGAATCAAGTTCCAGACACTGTTAACGGCAGCTGTTTATAAGAAGGTTGTTTATCTTGAATTTTGGACTACATTCTTATATATTGATACTAAGTGGGGACGAATTGGGGTCGATTTTTTATACTAATTGTAAGTTTGACACATTTATGTATGATGCATAAGAATCCCAGTGCACTCGATGCGTTTCCAAAAACCGGCCGTTTTTCGCTTTAACAATTTAATTTACCTATTTATCTGTTTGTTCAGACGATGCGCCTGTCGAATAGTGCCCGCCGGGACAAAACAGTGGGAGAAGTGGTGAATCTGATGGCAATCGATGTGGAAAGATTCCAGCTGATCACCCCACAGATCCAGCAGTTTTGGAGTTGTCCATTCCAAGTAGGACATTTTTCCGAACACTATCGGACGGAAAATGGTCACCAAATAGGTTTTCGTTGGTCTTTGGTCCTTATTGGGGGGCTACCCTGATGAAGATAATCTGTTAAGATCATAAGAACCATTGATAAACCATTTGGTGGTGGTGTTTTGCGAACTGTCAGATTTCGTAAAAAAAAATTATGGCCAAGCGGTTAACCTTAGCTTTAGGGCGTCAAATGGTATGCGCCTCACTGAAAATAGGAAACGGTGGCCAAATTGTTTTCCAGTTTGTTGTTTGGCAACAACACGCCGGTACCGAAACACATTTTACTTGCTTAACGCTTTGGGTTACAACATAACATAACATTTATTACGAAACAAATATATCGCGCAAGTTTAGTCAATATAATGCCATTATCAAAGAATAAATAAATAATAATGCAAATAAAACAGACGAATAAGAGCGCTGTAAAAACTAAAACACCTGGCATAATTTTTGCAACATGGGCCATGAATGTTAAGTGATATTTTTAATTGCTTATGGCATTGCCTAACTTTGGAAATTTCAGATCACACTTGCACTTATCTACTTGTTCTACACGCTCGGGTATTCTGCGGCTCCCGGAATAGTCGTTATGATCATTTTTATTCCGATGAACTGAAACAGCCTGAACTTCCACTGAAATAGTTCTGCTATTTCACTTGACTGACAAAGATGACCGACGAAAGTTCAGCACTCGGCGAGTGTGAACTGAGGACCAACAATGAACGAATGAACAATATTACGAATTATATTCAGTAACCAACACCGATCTATTATAATACTTTATTATACAATAGATAGGGAAGACAAAGGTTGAAGCGTAGATCTTCTTGTTGAGCTGTTGTCGAGGGTTCTTCCTTATTCGAAAGTCCTCTCGCTGGTGTTGTTGTCTCGGGCTTCTCGTTGGAGTGTAGAGCGTAGTTGTAGAGTTCAGCCTTAGTCTCAGGAGTCTCGTCGGAGCTACTCGTATGAGTCTCTTCGTTAGCTCGTTACGCTCACTTATATTGAACTACTTCGTATGCTAATTTGCCTATTTAAATTCAAGCATTGTACGTATTTGTAGTTCCACTACACATCCGTTACACCCCTTCCCAATTTGTAACCCTATACAAATTCTAAAAAAATAATAACTACAAATACCTAATACCAAAAGGTATTAATTCGAAAGGAAAGAAACTTGCACTATTGACGGCGCGAGGTCGTACTCGTTGAGCCTTCCTGTAGCTTCACAGGCTTGTAACGTTTCTTCCTTTTTCTTCCTCGTCCTTGTTCCATCTCCACGGAATCCTTCAATCCTTTCTGGCGTGTACTGACCAAAAATTTAAACCAATCGGTAGTAGGATTCTCAATCTCTACCTCACCCCTTCCCAATTTCTTGGTCAGTACCTTTTCAAAAATTGGTTCTCTGCATAACACCTTGCTGCGTTCCGGCGGGGTTCTATTTTCTATCATCTCGTGCTCGTATAATCTGAGCCTTGTCCTGCGAAGTATCCTCCTTCGTCGGGACGTATCCTTCATCGCATGCAACATCGACCTTCTCGGTTCCTTTACGACTGCAGCGGAAACTATTTTCACTTGAGCCGATCCATTGACTCCTTCTGAAGCACAGTCGCGGTGCGTTTCAGGTATCTTGCCCCTTACCTGGGCTTTTCTACCACATACTCGGGTCTTCCGTCCTAAAACTAAGGCACGGGTATCAAACTTTGAGACCTCCTTACTGAGAGCTAGGCTTTCTAGATCATCAAGTGACAAACCAACCTTTTCCTTCAGGTCACGTCCAAATATAGGAGCTCCCGTTCCTGGTAGTACATGTAGATCCACTTCCTTGCGAGTGTGTCCAATTTCCATCATTACTGTACACCTTCCTTTGAACGGTATCCTTTCTCCTGTGTAGCTCCTTACATTACATGCTACTGGACGTAGTGTCGGTTTTCCTGCTTTCTGCCACGTGTCCTCATCAATTATGGAACATGCTGCCCCTGTGTCTAGTTCCATTTTGGTTTGCAACCCTTGAATGTTAACTGGTAACAGTAATGGACTAGAAAACTTATTTACCTGTGGGGTATTTCTCCTGACAGCGTCGTATCTTATGGTCCCAATTCGTCGACAGTTCCTTGCCAAATGTCCTGGCTTGCTGCAGTTGAAACACACTTGTTTGTCCTTGTACAACTCCTTGCTTCTACTACTCGACGTGCTGCTTCCCTGTTGCTGTTGCACGCGGTGTCGAACATCACGACCCATGTTCGCAGCGCTTCTTTCCGCTGTCTCCACTTTTTGTGCGAGATGTAGCGTCTTGATTCCTTCTTCTTCATTTTCCAGCAACAGTCTCTCACGCACCTTGTCACTACTTAAACCTCTAATGAACTGCATAGTCAAAATACAATCTTTTACATGCTTAACTTTATGAAACTCACATTTTCCTGCCAACCTTTCCAATTCCCTGTAGAATTCCTCGATTGTCTGACCAGGCTTCTGTGTTTCCGTGAGTAGTGTATCTCGATACGTGATGACCATCTTCTTCTTGCAGTATCGTTCCATCAGCATTGAGGTAAGTGTACCATAATCCAATTCTCTTGGTTTCTTTGGTTCTGTCCATGCCGCGAGTGAAGTGTACGTATCCATTGATACCAGCGATAATAACGTCAACACCTTTTCTTCGTCATCTTTCACTTTCTTCCGTAGAAAGTGAATCTCCAATCGTTCGATCCAAATCTCCAAATCCATCGTAGTCGGGTCAAATTCAGCCATTTTTATTCCTTCCATCGTGAGTGTAATCTGCAATTCCTGAACGCCACTGAAACAGCCTGAACTTCCACTGAAATAGTTCTGCTATTTCACTTGACTGACAAAGATGACCGACGAAAGTTCAGCACTCGGCGAGTGTGAACTGAGGACCAAACAATGAACGAATGAACAATATTACGAATTATATTCAGTAACCAACACCGATCTATTATAATACTTTATTATACAATAGATAGGGAAGACAAAGGTTGAAGCGTAGATCTTCTTGTTGAGCTGTTGTCGAGGGTTCTTCCTTATTCGAAAGTCCTCTCGCTGGTGTTGTTGTCTCGGGCTTCTCGTTGGAGTGTAGAGCGTAGTTGTAGAGTTCAGCCTTAGTCTCAGGAGTCTCGTCGGAGCTACTCGTATGAGTCTCTTCGTTAGCTCGTTACGCTCACTTATATTGAACTACTTCGTATGCTAATTTGCCTATTTAAATTCAAGCATTGTACGTATTTGTAGTTCCACTACACATCAGACGAATAAGAGCGCTGTAAAAACTAAAACACCTGGCATAATTTTTGCAACATGGGCCATGAATGTTAAGTGATATTTTTAATTGCTTATGGCATTGCCTAACTTTGGAAATTTCAGATCACACTTGCACTTATCTACTTGTTCTACACGCTCGGGTATTCTGCGGCTCCCGGAATAGTCGTTATGATCATTTTTATTCCGATGAACATCCTCAGTTCGATGGCGGTTAGGAGGTGGCAGGTTAGTTACCGTAATTTGTTACCATAACATTTGGGCGAACACCTTATGTAATATGAATACTTTCGTCCCGTTTGTGACAAGTGAAGATAAACGCGGTAACTAGGACACTTGCGGAAGTGCAAGCAACTTCCAATGGCGTACTAGTGGTCCACTGTATTTGATTTGGAATATTGTACCTTTCTAAAGAGAATAACAAAAAAAATGTAAATGTAAAACATAGAGTATCTTTTCAGATGCAACAAATGAAGCTGAAAGATGAAAGGACAAAAATGGTCAATGAATTGCTCAATGGAATGAAGGTATGTCAGTTCTTTTTGTATATTCCTTCCTTTATAATATTCGTGATCCATTGATGAATTTGAGATTAATATTTCTCATAATACCCTCCTTCTTACTTTGGATTACATAATGATTGTCACCTAATTATGAGGCAGAGTACGAGCGTACAGTAGGAAATGCTGTATGGCGGTACTGCTGATTTAGTTAAAAACGAATAGAGTACAGTAATACAGTAAACAATATTCTAGGTCGTTAAATTGTACGCGTGGGAAGTACCAATGGAAGAGCACATTGAAGGAATTCGAAGAAAGGTTTGTATTTATTGCATTACTTTATTCTTGACGTTGTATTTCGCATAATGAATGATAATTGTTTGTTTGATTGTATTTATGGTGTATGTGTGTGAATTTTGAAAGGAATCTTATAAATGGTGATGGTGGTATGTTGTCTGTCTGTACTGCAGGCTGCAGGATAGGTGCAACCTGTGTGGAGAAACGGAACGGTTTCTTGAACACAAGGCTAAGGGAAGCTGTTTGACTATCAAACTCGATAGTGGAGCGTTGCAAAGAAGAATTTATAATTATCTTTCCTTAATATTTTTTCTTTCGCTCTAGGAACTTTCACTGATCCGTAAAGCGGCTTCTGTTCGTAATATACTCGATTCGTTCAACACGGCGAGCCCATTTTTGGTCAGTTTGTATTTTGTTGGCATTTCGTGTGTATTTAGTTTTTGATACTTGAAAAAGTGCGGCAGGGCTGTGAAACGAACAAGTGGAATGCATTATGGTGTATTTCATGCGAGTGTTTGTACAAGTAGATTATGAGAAGCCAATGTCCCCCTGTCATACCGCTTTAAACTTTAAACCACATGCACAGCGAAGGAAATGGCAGTACATTTCCTTTTGAGTTTCGCTCTTTGTAAAATGCTTGAAACGTATTGTTATGAGTTTGGGGTTGGATGTATGAGAGCGAGAGGTATTACGGTGTATATCGAGGCGGAGGCGCATTATTCTATGATTTATGATATTTGTTCTTTGAGACGACTTATTTACTTTTGTATTTGTTGTCTAAGTAAATATTATGTAATTGTAATGTCTAGTGAATAATGTATCGGTGATCAAACAGTGAAAGAGAGGGTTTCTAATTGATAGACTCAGAGAGTTTAGTGGAAGTGCATTTTTTTTTCAATTTTCATATTTATTATGATTATTAATTTCAGGTCGCCATCCTTTCCTTTAGTACGTATTGCTTGTCGTCGAAGGAACATGAACTGACTCCGCAGGTTGGCTTGCTTTAAAGTTTTTGTTGTATTTCTGGTTCTTTCTAGGTTTAGGGGATAGGATGTACCTATGCTGGGATACTTATTTATTAGTTGGACGAAGCGTTGTAGACCAGCTCCATTTGCGTTTGGTTATTTAGCCGCATGATCATTTTGTACATAGGGAGTAAGGCGTAAGTGGAATTAATCGCTGTGGATGTTTCACGGTCTATGTATATTGCGTGAAACATACCGAGGCCGTGTTCACCAACACGCTCCCTGGCGCTGGCCTCCCCAAGGAACTAAAGAGTGCGAGAGCAGAAGAGATTCAGAGCACTCCAGAACCTAGGGAGGGCTCCCTGCGTGTTGGTGAATACTGCCTCTGTTGTGGTTGTTTTTGATTAGGCGGTATTTTGTGACTAGTTTTAATAGATTGATGTTTAGGAAAATAACACACAATATCTTGTG